>JAEIFU010000478.1:0-128226 GCA_018904235.1 Lordiphosa stackelbergi
TTAAGCTTAAACTTAAACTTAAACTTGATCGTTTAGGATTTCCCTCCCATTTTCTACTTTGGATTTCGTCCTATTTAAAAGATAGAACTCAAAAAGTTCTGCTTCGTTCTAAAACGTCAAAGCCTGTCTTTGTCACTTCTGGTGTGCCACAAGGCAGTCACCTCGGCCCTTTGTTTAATTTCGAATTGTCGGATACTTATGTACGCCGATGATGTAAAACTTATTTTATCTTTTAACGACCCGATGCACTCCATCAAACTGCAAGATGACTTAAACTCCTTGCAGTCCTGGTGTCTGATTAATCAATTACACCTTAATTGCTCCAAGTGCATGTTCATGACGTTTCATCGTTGCAAGCCCTCGCTAGCTACCTATACGATTGGCAATGAACCCTTGGAACGAATTTCTACAGTCGTTGATCTTGGAATTCTTTTTGACCCCAAATTGAGTTTCAATCCTCATATCTCCTCTATTGTTAATAGAGCAAATGGTGTACTCGGATTCATTAAACGTTGGTCGAAAGAGTTTAATGATCCATATACCACAAAGCTTTTATACACTGCTCTAGTCCGTCCTGTACTTGAATACTGCTCGTCCGTCTGGTGTCCGCAGTACAAAAAGCATATAGATCGTATTGAATCTGTTCAGAAGCAATTCTTGCTTTTTGCCCTACGTGGCTTAAATTGGGACCCTAACCTTCGTCTGCCATCGTACTCTAACAGACTCTTGCTTATTGACCTTCCTTCGTTAGCTAACCGTAGAACAGTATTAGGTGTTTCTTTTCTTCATAAACTAATTATTGGTGATGTAGATTCTTCAGAACTTTTAGATCGCCTTAACTTCTCCGTTCCTTCTAGGCCAACCAGAAACTATTTTCCTTTAATATTGCCTGGATGCACAACTGATTATGCAAAGCACAATCGATTTCGCGTCTTATGTCAAAATTATAATGATCTCTATCACCTGCTCTCAACAGATCTCTCTCTCTCTCTTCTCTCTAAAAACGTCCCTCTATAATTATCTTAGGGGAAATCTCTGACCTCTCCTGGCTGTGAGTAGGGGCATAGCTTGCCGGACTGGCTAAAAATCTTCCCCCACCGGGTCAGAGATTTCTGTTTATTTAATTTTAAGTTTATCTTATAAATTTTTTATTTTTAGTTAGTTTTAAATTTCACATTTAGATAGTATTTTTTTTTTTTTTTTCTTTTCTTAAATTTGTTTTCTTTATATCTGATTTATTTTAGTTTTATTATTTTATTATTATTTTTTTTTTCCTTTGCTCCTATTTAGGTTTTGGTTTTTTTTTTTTTTTTTTCATCTTCTCTATCTCCATATCATTAAAGTTTTTGGTAGCTCTAATAACGTCTCTGACTACAATTGGCTGTGAATCGGGGCATAGCTGGCCGGACGGGCAAATAAAATTCCCCCATCGTGTCAGAGTCGTTATTAGTTATTCTGTAATTTCGTTAGCTTTTCTTTGTTAGGCTTTCTTAGTAAATAAGGCTTTTTATAATGTATGTGTAATTGAGTTGACAGCCTTTTTTTGTCGACTAAATAAATAAATAAATATTCAATTTACTTTAAATTTAGACTTGCTTTAATTTAATTAACTTTCTGATCAAATTTCTAAAACTATGTTTAATTAATTCAATTTTTCTTTTAATTTAATTTTAAATTCATTTCAATTCTGGCTTTCATAATGGGGTTTACTGTACCAATTAATTTTCTTTGATTTTAAATGTTCATTAATTTTGCTTTTAAAAATTAAATAGAAATTTGAGAAAACAAAAATATAATTTAGACGTTGTTTTCTTTCGAGCAAAAGAACGAAAACTCAATATTCAACCAGGTCAAGATGTATAAATGCATATTTCACACTTTTATGAAGATGAGCAAATAATAATTTTCTTAAAACACTCACTTAAATTTCCAGCGACGAAAGATCGATCTCCCGTGGATGAATCCTGTAACTAAAAGTTAAATTAGATATATGCATTTCTACCTGTTTGCATGTTTTCATTTCTTTTCATTTCTTATTATTTCTCACTTTTTATAGAACCATACTTTTGAGTTTCTTTCTCTATTCACTTATGTTCTCATTTTAAAAAATTAAATATAAGAAACACAAAAGAAAATGAAAACGATAATTGAATTTTAAACACTCTAGAAAATTTCACTCATCAGCTTTTCATATACATGTAAATCCATGGAAACAGCACTGGCGGGATTTTTGAGGTTACTCAGCACCAGATAGGGACACAATTCATATGGACACGCCCGAGGTGAAAGGCTTCTTCTTGAGGTTGTTCACTCGGCTGAGGCTGCACTGTATGCTTAGGTTGACATCTCAGCCGAAAATATGGACGCTTGGTTGGTTAGATACGAACCTGGGTTCCCTGAACTGAACCCTGATGATACGGCCGATAAAGATGATCAGGCCAAGTTTAGATGTTTATTCTGTGTCTTATTTAAGCTTCCAGTGGCTAATTAATCACACATTAAATGCCGCTTGTGTTTGGTGGTTAGGTCCGGCTTGGCTGTGGCAGCTCTGCCTGGGCCGTACCGGCTGGATCTGCACTTGCAAGCACCTATGGCCGTGTGCTGACTTAATCCGCTTCAACCAATCCAAAATGTGGGCCAGAGATTCAAGCGAAATCAGGGAGCTGGCCGCGATGAGTCCTAGTACACAAACTTTTATCAGAAAGTGTGTGAACAGACGGGACACTAACTCACCCAAGGCAATAACAACACGCACTTGAATATTTATGTATTCTTGACTTTCACACAACAACTTTGACGCGCAAGCACTTCTGTTCGGTTCGCCGGTGTAATTGTGAAAGAGCGAGAATATAGACGGAAGCGTCTGTGTAAAAGATTTTTGACAATTGTAAATGTCAACCGAGCCCTTTAATTACGTTCGATACGATAAGCACTCGATCAACACGCGATCAGCTGTTTTAGCTTTTTCTAGCTTGTAGCCAAATCCGCTAAAAGAATAAACCATAACTGCCTACTTTTAGGCTGACCTTATATACATTTTGGAGAGTAAGCTGGATGTTTAAATTGAAACCAAAAGACAACGCTTCAGGCGCCGCTACACATCTTTGAGTTTTTGTCGCACATGTTTGGTGAAACTCATTGATGGAGTCAATAGCACGCCCAGATATCTATACTCCTTGACCACTTCAATTTCTGCGCCGTTTAGAGTCCACCTTTCATTCCGTGACAGCCGTCCTCTTGGATCTTTCACGCACATTATTTTGCAGCTTCTGTGGGCTGTCCGCCAGAAGCACCATGTCATCTGCGTACATGAGTACCTTGACAATGTGTGCTCCGATTCTCACACCTCCAGGCAGAATTTCCGTGATATCATCCACAAACAGCGAAAAAAGCAATGGACTGAGGAGGCAGCCTTGTTTCAGTCCTGTATTGGTCTCAAACCACTCTGACACTGATTTTCCGTTCCACACAGCAGTGCGATTCTCGCTGTATAGGTTGCGAATAATTTCCAATATTTTCGTCGAAATTCCGCAATTACTTAACTTCAGCAGTAGAGCCCTTCTATTGATTGTATCGAAAGCCGCTTTAAAGTCAATAAAAAAAGATACATTTTGTCCTTTCTTTGAAAGTACTCTGTTGCTATTGATGTAAGAACAAATATGCTGTCTACTGTTGAGTACTCCTTGCGGAAGCCCGCCTGAAATTCGCTCAGGATACTGTTGCGATTAACCCATGACGTTATCCTTTCTAGTAGTATCGAGGTAAACAATTTTTGGATGCTGTTTAAGAAAGATATTCCTCTATAGTTGGCTGCGCTGGTTGGGTCACCTTTTTTAAATATTGGATATATAAGGTTCCTTTTGAAGCTTTCTGGTGCCACGCCTTCTTCGAAAATTCGGTTATAAGTTTGCAAGAGCTCTGTAAGAAGACCATCAGTCGCATTTCTGAGAAATTAATTAATTCGTTGGATCGCTTCTTGCATTTCTATAAATGTTATAGCCGCATCAAGCTCTTGATTCGGTACGTACGGTAGGGCATAGCTGACTTGAGTCCTGCAAGGATGCTCGAGTAGACTCTTAAAATGGGTGTATAGCACCTCTGCGTCCACTTTGATGTTGCCACTTCTGCACATTCGGGCGTTTAACTTTTTGGCAGTTGCCCAGAAACTTTTACTATCCCTTATGCTACTAATTTCTAGCTCAATTCGCTTGTAGTATTGGGCCTTTTTGTGTTGACATACGGCTTTAAATGTGGCATTTGCTTTTCGGTACTCCAGTCGCGCGGTTTCTCCTCCTGTGGTTCTGATTTGTTTAAGATACTTAAACGCGGATATTCTAGCACCCTCGCATTGCTCATCAAACCATGGTTGCTTATACGTCTGTCGGTGGGGCCGTTGTATTACCTGTGCTGCCTTTTGCATATTTTTGGTAATTTCCGCAATGGACGGTTCTTCGTGTTCTTCTCGAAGACTCAAGCATATGTTAAGCTCTCTCCTATAAATTTGTGCTTTAGACTCATTCCACCTATATTTTGGGAGTAGTTGGTCATCTATACATATCTCAAATTGATCGCTCGATTTTGCAGAAAATTCCACGCACAGTGGCATATGATCGGAGTGGATTTCTTCTTCAACTCTGGCATCTTTTAGCATTTCGTGCCAGACTCCCCGAATCGCACAAAAATCAATAGTGGAGCATGCTGCTCCACGCACAAATGTAAAATTGCCATCTATATCTCCTTGTGTTCTTCCATTCAATATCGTAAGGTTGCTGGACTCACATAGTTCGATGAGTTTTCTGCCATTTGTATCTATGGTTTTGTCACGGGCATTACGGATGTCACTGAGTGCTTTCGACGTAAGGAGGTTACTTTCTGTGTTAGTTTGCAGCTCACCAATTCTTGCCTTTAGGTCCCCGATTATTAGCACATTTTCGCCCTCGTACGCAAACAACCAATTATAAAGGTTCTCATAATCGTGGTTCCAGTTATTACAATTTAGATACTCGGGGACAATACACAGTTTGTGATGGCCGTGCATCATTGCGATTGTGGCGATATTTTGGTCTTGCTTGATGTGGCATTTTTGAGTGGTGCTAAATTTTTTGCAGATGCCTAGGAGCTGCCCTCCACTCGCTCGTCCTCTGGAAAATCTTCTTATTGCTGGGATCCAGTGCAGATTATGGTTCGGGAAGTACGCCTCATAGTTAGTAAAATTGGTTTCAACGAATGATTCAGACAGTAAAAATATTTCAAACGTGTTTACAAAAGAGAAGAATCTACTATTTATGCTTATTTGCTAATCCCGCTACATTATACGCTAATATCTTAAAGTTACATGAAGTTAAATTATTCGCATTTTTTTTAGTAGGCTTTTCAGGATAATGAGGCCGGGCATGCTTTTTGACTTTTTTGCATCATTAACTTTGCGAAGAAGTACATCATAATTTAGGTGGCTCGCGCTTATAGCGGTTCCGTAAATCTCCATTATTTCATTATTTGCGGGTTGTTCTTTGTGCATAAGGATTTTGTTTTCGATGAAGTGCATCCACATTCCCTTTATATTTATCTTGTCGTCCTTTACTAGCACTTTGTGACTATTGTTTACATGGACTAATTCTTTTTATACACTTGAAAAGTGTATTATAATTTTGCCCAGAAGTTTGCAACGCTTAGAAGGAATCATCTCCGACCACATAAAGTATATATATTCTTGATCAGCATGACGAGCTGAGTCGATTAAGCTTTGTCCGTCCGTCTGTCCGTCTGTCTGTTTCTACGCGAACTAGTCCCTCAGTTTTAGAGCTATCGAGCTGAAACTTTGCACAGAGTCTTCTTTTTACTGCACGCTGCTAATATGTCGGAACCGACCGGATCGGATGACTACTTCTTGTAGCTGCCATACAAATGTTCGTTCGGAAAATGGGTTTTAGTAAGAAAAACTGTTTGTTTTCAATATTACTGCTCTCAAACACGGTCATGGGTAATATGTAATGTTTTTAAGCTGATTTGCGAAGTTTGGTCGAAGTCGCTAACCGTTGAGACAAGCTATTTCAAGTGTATCAAAACTTCGGTACAGACAAAGTTAGCATTGCCTTTCTCGTTTAAGTTGTAGTAGTACTTTTTTATGCTCGTGCTTCTCTATACTAAGATCTTTTTCAATGAAGATTTGGGTTCCTGCTAGCTTTTTTCCACATCTAAGAGCTGATCCCACCATTTCCGCGGTTTCTAGTTCTGCAAGTACTCCCACCTTGGAGTTTCTTTCAAATAGTACTCTCGTGCTTCGAACCGCTGCGTGGGTCACTTCAAGTTTATCATGCAGAAAATTCTTAACCCCATCAGTGGTTGCATTACTTTTATGTAGGCCCTTAATGATCAGGTTTTTGCCCCTGCTTTGTTCCACTAGTCGTTTTAACTCCTTCTTTTCATTTGCTCTTTCCTCCTTCAGCATTTCTATTTCCTTTTTGAGGGCTTGATTTCCAAGCTGTAAGGATTCTATTTTGTGTGTCACCGCGCCCAGTTTGCCCTTTATCTCCTCAATGTCGGTTTTTGTTGCCAGCTTATCTTCCATATTCGATAGCTTTAACTCGAAATTTTTGCTCATCTCCATGATCGCTATCATTATGTGTTTATTTTCTACTTGCCCATCAGGAGACAATTCGCTGCACTTGCGTTTCTCTGGTTGCAAGAAGACGTTTGCCGGATTTGACGTTGAAGCTGTCGATTCGTTAAAAGCACTTTTTTTTGGGGTCAAAGTGCCAGCCAAAGGTGATCTGCCTCCGAAACTTGCCATTTTTCTTTGTTTTTATTATCCAGCGGCCTAGAAGTACGCTACAGAATTGTGAAGCTTTCGTACCTGAGCTCTGGTGGCGCCGCAGTGCGAATGTTTTCGGGAGCTTTTGGCAACTCCTACACCCACTATTTGCGATTGTTGATGTGTTTGGCTATCCGCTTGTGTTTGTGTATATCCCGCCTGGGACTTCTGTGGCCAGATGTAATTGAATCGACTGTATATCAGCAATATCGATTCAGGAATTGGCTGTCCTTGATCACACGTGCGTTCCACTTTGATTGCTGCTCACCACTGCCGCTGTTCTGGCTTTGTAACTGCTATCCTTTCTGGAGTTTCAAAATTATTTTTACGGAGCTCTGAATAGGCTAAGCTGCTTTACATTAGGGTGACTCACTCCTTTGAGAACAATTATGTATCCTTTGACAACTGTATTTTTACACAAATGTTTGGTATGCCGATTGAGAACTCAATTTCACCGACGATAGCTTATGTAGTACTTGACAAAATATTGGACAATTCAAAAGAGGGACGAGACAAACAAAATATACAAATAAAACACCTATACAAATATGTAGATGATATATTTTGTATCATAAAAAAGGATGAACAAGAGAAGATATTATTGACATTAAACAAGCAACACCCAAGAATACAATTCACGATAAAAGTGGAGAAAAACGGGAAAATACCATACTTAGACACTGAAATAAGGAGAGAAGAAGGAAAACTATTGTTTAAATGGTACACTAAGGACACATCATCAGGACGCATCATAAATTTCCATTTGCACCAGCCATACACATTAAGCGACCAAATATATAGACCAGAAATATACATTAAGCTAAAGACAATCTTATTAAAGAACAACTTTCCCAGACAATTGATCGAAACACTTATCACAGACTACACAAAAACAAAAACGAATCCCGCCCAAACCCAAATAAAGATACAAAAGACACAATTTACATAAGTGTGCCGCACGTGGACAAAGTTACCAACAAACAATCAATTACAAAAATTATGCCAAGCCAACATTGAAACATAACGTACGCCTACAAAGCTCACACGAATTTAAGGAGACTATTTAGTAACACAATAGACAAGCTCAGCAAACAACAACAACAAAATGTTGTTTACGAAATTGCATGCAAAGGCAAGGAGGGCGAATCATGCGACGGCATATATGTGGGGACTACAAAACGACCGCTGCAAACGAGAATATCGGAAATTTTTGATGGGTAGCACCGGTTTAACGTTGATGGGCATTCATATCGACAACACAGAGATAGACCCGCCGACCCAACATTAAGTCTGTTTAGCCATACAAAGGCTAAAGAACAACAAATCACCAGGCGCTGATGAGCTGCCCGCTGAATTGCCCAAGACTGGAGGGGAAGAATTGGTAGGTGCATGCACCAACTTTTCTGCCGTATATGGGTTGACGAAAGCATGCCCGACGATTGAAATCTAAGTGTCCTATGCCCAATCTTTAAAAAAGGAGACCCTGCAGTTTGCGCCAACTACCGCGGGATCTGACTCCTTCCCATTGCATATAAGGTTCTGTCGCGTATTATTTGTGAACGTCTAAGCCTCTTAGCACAGTTTAGCTTTAGACCTGGTAAATCCACCGCAGACCAGATATTCACACTACGACTAATCCTGGGGAAGACCTACGAGAGAGGCATCAACACATACCATCTCTTTGTTGATTATAAAGCAGCCTTCGACACGCCGATAAGGTCAAGGTTTCTTGGGTATACCAGCAAAGTACGTTTGACTTTGCATGATGACGTTGAGAAGTACGCAAAGCTCCGTCAAAATAGGAACGAACCTCTCCGAACCATTTGATACCAAAAGAGGTTTTAGGATACCTTATCGTGTGACTTTTTCAATCTACTGATGGAAAATATACTGCGCCAGTGCCCACATGCCAACAGAACAGGCGCATTTCTTCATTAAGTTCTAATGCTACTCGCGTGTGCCGATGATATTGACATTATCGGCAAAAACGAACGGGCGGTAAGCAGAGCGTTTTCAGAGATTGAGAGCCAGTCTGAAATAATGAGTTTCGCGGTAAAAGAGGACAAGGAGAAATACCTAGTTTGCGCGGACAAAAAGTCCTTGCGTCTTTGACTATCTGTTACAATGTTAGAACACAACTTTAAAGTTATAGAAGATTTTGTTTACCTCGGAACGACGATAACCAGCGACAACAACATCAGTCTACTACGGGCTAAGTAGGGAGCTTAAGAGCAAGACATCAAGCGAAGAACAAAATTAGCCCTTTTTAAATATGCGCGAGCTAATTTAATACTATTTATTGGTTAAATGATATACAGTGGGTAATGAACGTAGAGGGTATATATGTGAATGTTTGTGTGTAGTAGTTGGAGTTAAGGAGTGATCGCTGTGCGTAACGATGCATGCGTGCTGACTTCTGCAAAGCGACTAAGTGCAGAGAGTGGGCGGTCGGACAGAGAGACCGACGGCCAGCTGCATACATAACAACCCTTAACACCCAGTTGCGTTGTAGTATTGAGTGGGATGCCTGTTGTTGCGTCCAGATCTGCGTGGTGTCGCCTGGGATGATATGGGTAGGACCCGAGTATTTAGCCGCTGTTGGCCAGCGAGTCCGGCTGAGTTGCATGGAGAATAGGTGAGGGGACTGTTTCTGAATCGTTATCTGCAGGCACTGCCGCTGCAACCTCATGATCAGGTGATGACTGTTCGTGGCCACGAAGTTGATCCTGATGCCTTCTGACAACTCGTGAGTCGTTAAGGCGAACGTTGTAAGAGATGGGTCCCGTTTGCTCCGACACCAGACCCTCAATTCTTTTTGGCCCAGTGGAGTAATTGCGAACCTAGACTGGACTATCTGTAATGAAACGTTTAGTTACTTCAGCGTCGGAGACCTTACCATAGGTTATTTCATCGGGTTGTATTTGAACGAAGTATGCTATAATTTTTCGATTAAGTAAAAGCTCCGCAGGAGATCGATTGGTTGTGGAGTGTGGCGTAATATGCTGACTAATTAAATATCTGCACTGGGCGAGATCTATATTTGTATTCCGGCCCAACTTCTTAAGATAGTTCCTTGTACTCAGGACCATGCGTTCAGCTTTGCCGTTTGTAGCAGGATGAAACGGAGCTGATCGGATATGTCGGATTAGGTTGTTGTCCATGAACCTTTTGAATTCGTCCGAGGTAAGCGCTGTGTTTCGAAGAGTTGTCGCAAGAACTTGATAGCAGTGGCTGCTGGTGTGGACTAGACCACAGTGACTTCAAGTCACTTGGAGTACGAATCGACCACTAGAAAAATCGATTTGCCTTGGAATGGGTCAGCGAAATCGATATGGAGGCGGGATCATGGTCGTTTTGCCGATTCCCAGTGGTGTGTTGCAGTTTGTGTTGGCTCGTTGCGATTTTGCTGGCATGATGGGCAGCGTTTCACGACCAGTTCGATTTCGGCATCAATGTTTGGCCACCATACGAAGCTGCGTGTCACTGCTTTCATTTTCACGATACCTGGATGTGGGGCATGTAACGCTCTTAGTATTGCTTGTCTAGAAGTAGTAGGAACGACCACACGGTTGCCCCAGAATAGTGCTACTCGGTTGGCAGATAGTTCATTTCAGCGAACATAGAACGGATACAATTTGTCTGAGCGTTCGAATTTGTTGCTTAACACCCAGTTGAGAACTTTGGAGAGGTAAGAGTCTTTTCCGGTTTGTAGTGGGAGCAGTTGTGCGCTTACCACGGGTGTAGTTGCCCATTCAATCATAAGGACGTCATCTGTTGACGATGGCTCCTGTTGAATTGCAATTGGACATCAGCTTAGGAAATCTGCTTTACCCATTTTGGTTCCGGAACGATGTACAAGGTGGAAGTCGTAGGCATTCAAAAACACTGCTCAGCGCAGCATTTCATTCGATATAACGATTGGAACCGATTTCTTAGAAGTGAAGATTCCAAGAAGGAGGCGATGATCTGTAACCAATGTGAATTGGCGGCCGTAAACGTAGTTATGGAATTTTTTAACTACAGCGACAAGGGCGACTGCCTCCCTGTCTATTTGGGCGTAGTTTCTCTCTGCCTTAGAGAGCGTCCTTGAATAAAAGGCTATAGGTTTTCAGTTACTGGGACAGCTGGCGTAACCCATTCAGAGTATTCTAAAGGCTCAAGAATGCCTTATGAGCAGAGGTGGTTTAACTCTTCTTCGTACAGGCCTTTAATTGCGAATGGAAGTGGCCGAGGAGGCAACGTCACAGGTGGCGCATCTGTATCTATCTGTATAGCGACCCAGCTTGGAGGAGAATAAATGCTCGAATTCATTTAGTACTGATTGGATGCTTACTCCACTGTTTATGGCATGTATTCCTTCGATACGAATGCCTAGTCCCTCGAACCAGTTGCGTCCAAGAAGTTTGAATTTCCACGATGTGATTTGTGTCGAGTAGCACCTTGTCTTGCGGAATGTGAGCTGGGAGTAGGTAATGACGATCCGGATGATTTTGACGTCGACCGGAGCGATTTCGACCTGCTCGGATGTCATGGATGGATTCCCTGTATTGGGGATCAGCGTGGTGAGGATCGCTCGGATGCCTCATGGCCATGGCGCTGATTTCGGCTGCTTCGCTAGTCACGGCTCGATTTAAAACGCGCCATACTGTTGGATCGGTCTCTGCCAGCAGGCTTCTTTGAAGACCTTCGTTCTTCGCGCAACATGCGGTCCAGCGCCACTCCAAAGTTGCAGTCTACTGCAAGTGTACGTAAGGCCGCCATATAGTTACCAAGGGACTCGTCCGAGTGTTGGTCACGTTGATGGAATTGGTAGGAAGCAGCGATTTCCGATGGGCGTGGAGAAAAGTGGGCGGTTAGCATTTGGAATATTTCCTCTAATTTCAATTCACTAAATTGTGTGGGAGATGCCAATGATGTCAGAAGGTCGTAAATCGGAGCGCCTGCCAAGGTAAGAAATGACGCCTTCCTTTAATTCTTACGCGCTTCCTCCTTGTCATCGTGACGTGAAGCCTGGTCGCTGTTTTCAAATTCAACGGTTGATCGCTGTTGTTTTCGTTTTCCATGTGCTCGCAGCACAGAACAGAACAAGTTTTGGGGGTTAAACCCCCCCCTGGCCGACATGGAATATATTTTTATATGTAAAATTCTATATTAAAAAAGAAGCATCTAAAAACAAATTAGTAAATTTGACCCTACTTAACAACAATTTTGCAAAAATTTCATCGATAGACCGCGAATTATAAAGAATTAGAATACGTGAATTATTTTGGTCAGATTTTGAATAAATAAGAAAACATTACAATTTTTGAGCGATGTAACCACAGAGCTTAAAAGCAATAGCAAAATACAAATAACGTGTAGAACATTTTTTGTTTTGAAATTATAAGTATAACACTTGAAGGTGCAGACAGCTGAAGATTGAATTGGTATTCGTGAAATAGCGTTAAAGTTCTAAGATGAAATAAGTCCTCAAAAGAAGAAATGAAGTAAGACCGAAAAAATAATTTTTGGGGGCCTGTTTAATTTTTCTTATATTTTCTAAATACAAAAATTGCACGATTTTTTGTATTAAATTTTCATTATTAAAATAAAAAAAATTGATTCAATTTTAGCGCCGCTTGCGAAAATTTGAGACAAAAAAAATCGCGAGATTTTTGTATTATAAACTCCTTACCACGCGCGATTTAAAAAAAATTTCCCTGCGGCGCTCTTTCTTTTTTCCAATTTTACTTCCAAAGCAGGGACCCGAAATTAATATCAGTTTGAGTCAAGGCATTTATATTGGCCTAAATCTTTTTTTACTTGTGCAGCAATCGGACAAGCATCCCATTCCCGTTTTCCATAAAATATAACTAATCCCGTAACTGAAATCGGACGAGTTAGACACCGCAATCGATTCGTTGACAAAATTTGTTGAAACATTTTATTTATACAGTCTGGTTTACGGAAACCGCATGTGAAATGTAGATTTTAAAAAATTTTGCAATTGAATTCTATAGGTAACTCCAAAATTGTAATACTCTCCAAAAAAAATAATGAAAGTAGAGCTTTTGTTTTCGCCTTTGAAATGTACATCCCCCCTCCCCGCCACAAAAATTTTTTTCTCCGAAACACCCCCTGAAAAAATCTTACGTAAGCCACTGACAACAGCAATTGTATTATACAGTTATTCCTTGATTCCAGGCAAATGTAAATGTAAATACTGGTGCGTTGTTATTGTACGTCGTTGGATAAACACATTCTTGTACAATTCTACTAGGAGAGAGTGGGGGGTTGTGATCATAGTTTTGTTTTTCGAACATAACTTCGCCAAAAATCAATATTTTTTCGTTCTGTAAATTTTGTATTTTAGGTAAAAGATGCAAAAAATCATCACTAGTTTTAAAAAATAAAATTTTGTGTTTTTTTTATTTCATATCGAAAAAAAGTGATTTTTTGACATTTCGAAAATTTGTGGGGGGTTGTGAGCCACCCATCTAAAAGTTCAAAATTCGTGTTTTTAAACCATTATTCTTTATTAAATGAAAAAATGAACAATTTTTCTCATATTCTGAATTAAGAAATATCAATGAAGAGTGAAAATTGATTGACGGCATCAGGCTTGTTTTCTTTTTTATACGAGCACTTTTTGCTTGTGGCTGTTCTTTTGTTTGCCTTTTTCTATTTTTTTTTTACTTCTTTGCATAGTTTTTCCTCTGTTTTATTGCGCGTCATTGCAATATTCTCTTTGAAAGTCAAAACCGACTTTTTTTCAAAGTGGCTCACAACCCCCTATATCTCACATTTTTTTGGTGACGTCACATAACCAAAAAGAAATTGTTACAAAAAAAAAACATATTTCTATCAAAAAGGCAATCCGTAATCCCAAAGAACTTGTGAGATGGTTTCTAGGGGGCCTAGCTGTTGGGCCATCGGACGGGTCGCAGGTTGCGGATAGCGAAAGGCCTTCTTATGGAGGTTAACTGCGAATAAGTGGGATTATCCCACAAATAAGCAGTACCGGACAGCCAGCGGGTATCACGCCGTAGTGCACCGACGAGGCGCTTGTGTTGCCGCCTGCTATAAGTAGCCTCACACACAACCAACTCCTACACAATACCTACCCCTCTCCCATCCCACACATCTCACCCCGGGCCGGACTAAGGTGTCACTCGAACCGTGCCGAGAGTCAGCCTGGCTGGAGGCCCGGGTAACAAATAGTCCAGTCTCGAACGGTGGGCTCAGGCAAGTGGCGACCGCCTGTTCCACTGGTGGGCCTCGGCCGGTGGTCGACTGTATGGTAGCCCAAGAAACGAACCTTCTAGCATGAAGAAAAGTAGCAACAACATAAAATTTCAGCAGGATATGCCTGCAACCGCTGTCGCAAGACAATTTGAAGAGACGCAGATGGACCGGGAGCGTCCTAGCCTCGTGAGAGAGGAGAGACGCGCACCAGTGCGCAAAACCCCACCAAGGGGTCCTTACCGAGCTCCTGCGGTAACCATTCCCTCCCCCCAACGGGAACACGCCCCACCTCTTATGGAGGACAAAGGCCACCTCCCAACGGGGATAAACGTTCCAGGCAGGACTCCTTCCCTGCAAGAGGACAGCCAGGAGGTATTAATGACCCAAATCATCGAGGCCTCTGTGGCTCCCGAACCATGTGGTACCTGAGGTACCTCAAGCATGGCCAAACACCGGAGGAAGCCCTCCGGATGGCAAAGGAGCCACGAACTGGCGCAACAGGGGTGCAACCACAGACCCCTGCTCCAAAAAGAAGCAGTGCGGACATTACGCCGCCAGCTGCTACGCCTAAGCGTCAGTGCACAGCCGGTACGTCGAAAGACGCTACGGCTAGCACCCCTCCAAGGGCAGTAGCCCACGAGGAAGACGCAAACGGCGGGACCAGCACGTCCAATGAAGAGAGGGCAGAAACTCCTCCCTCAGTGCCCATTCCACCCCAAGCAACGTATGCAGACGTTGCAAAAAAGGTGAGGGTAGCAGTAGTACCTGAGGAATATCCTCAGGTCAACCTCAATCAAGAGGAGCTATCTGCACTCGAGGAGGCGATACTAGAGGAAGTCTTCCTGGCATGTTGGGATACGCCCCTCGGCTTTGCCGGAATTCATTTCCGGCCTGGTCATCTAATCATTGACTGCAAAAATGAGACGACCGCAGAGTGGCTGATGAGCAACGTGTCAAGGTTGACAGAATGGAAGGGAGTACCCCTTCTCGGTAAAATGGGAGAGGATATCCCCTCGCCCCATTACATCACCGTCTTCCTCCCAGGGAGTGCCGCGAAAGCGGATGAATGGGTCCTTACAATGCTAATGAACCAGAACAATATCGTGACTGACACATGGCGGGTCATGTCACGGAAGAACCAAGGGGGCGGAGCCCTCATGGTCATTGGCATCGACGAAGTCTCGATGCAGGCCATCGTCTCGATGGGTCGCCAGCTAGACTTCAGGTACGGGAATATTCCCGTACATGGTCTCAAGAAGACCGCGAAGTTGGCTGGTCAGACTCATCAGCAAGAGATGGAGGTAGAACGCCCCGCATAAGCGGAAAGTAGCGAGCCTCCACGTGTGGAACACCTCACAGACAAGGAGGACGTAGCTGAGGACGAGGAACTCGACGGGGAATCCCCCGTAGAGGACATGGAGTTAGCGGAGAATGCGGAGGTACCCATGTCCTCACAAGAGCTCTCCTCAGAGCTCGCAGTCCATGAGGACTAAGAAGCCGACACCACATTGGTGTCCGGAGGCGTTGAGGGTAGTTCTATCTCTCCGCCAGATAGCGCAAATACAGCGCAATGATGACTCCCCCCTCAGTCATCAACAGCACCAAGCTAGTCCAGGTGAACGTTCATCATGCGAAGGCGGCCTCGGCCATCCTAGCTAGACAACCCGACAACACCTAGGACTAGCTCTAATACAGGAACCATGGTGCAACGAGGGAATAAAGGGCCTGTACACGAGAGAATCCAAGGTAATTTGGGACCAAAGGCATGCCTTCCCCAGAGTCAGCATAATGATAAGGAAGAATATTAAATATACTATCCTTTCAGAATTTCTCTCCAGGAACTGCGTCGCTATAGCGCCCACCGAAGCGAAGCAAGGAAAGACCATGGTCATAGCCTCTGCTTACTTCGCTGGAGACGGTATGTGTCCCCCCCCAAGAGGTGTCGGCCCTGGCATAATACTGCAGGAGCAAAAGCCTGCCGCTTGTTGTCGGGTGTGACGCAAACGCCCACCACGTCGCATGGGGAAGCTCCGATGTAAAGGACCGAGGTGAGCGCCTACTAGAATTTATATCCAGGCTCGACTTGGAAATATGTAATGTAGGATCTGTCCCAACTTTTGTAACTCGGGTAAAGGAGGAAGTCCTTGACCTCACCTTCTGCAGCAAGTCAATTAAACCTTTCGTAAAGGATTGGCAGGTCTTACTAGAGAAATCTATGTCAGACCATAGAATGATCCAATTTAGATTGGAAGCGAGCACGCAGCAGAGTATCCCTAACAGGAAGCCCCGTAAAACAAATTGGGGAGGCTTCTATTCCACGCTAGGAAATAATATGCCTAGGATTCGGTTACCGAAACACCTCCTAATCGATGCGTACGAGGAGAATTGTCCTCTAAGCAAATCGAGAAAAGAAAATGATGCTCCTTGGTGGAATTCTACCTTGACGAAACTCAGGAAGAAGACCCAAATTCTTTTTATTGAAGCCAAAAAGAATCAGGACTGGCATAAATACAAGCAAGCCCTGACGCTATACAATAGTGAGATAAGGAAAGCCAAAAGAAAGAATTACAGGAAATTCTGCGAGTCTATAGAAGACACAAAGGAAGGAGCGAGATTACATAGAGTCCTGGCCAAGAAAAGCCCGGATGGTAACATCTCGCTCAAAAAGGATAATGCCTATACAGTGAGTAGCGAAGAGAGAGTACGTCTCTTGCTAGACACCCACTTCCCGGGAAGCATTTCCGTGGAAGAATGTGTGGACCAAGAGCACTACTACCACCCTCGTAGCTCCGACTGGGCAGGAGCCAAGAAAATTGTGTCCGCAGGCAGACTTGAATGGGCAATTGGAACATTCCAACCCTTCAAATCTCCTGGACCGGATAGCATCTATCCAGCATTCCTGCAGGAAGGAAAGGACATACTCCTACCCACCCTCAGGAAGGTCATCACCAGCAGTCTGGCAACTGTGTATATCCCACGTGCCTGGCGCAAAGCAAGGGACTACCCTTCCCCAAGGCAGGGAAGAAGGATATAACTAACCCCAAGTCATTTAGACCCATTAGCTTGACATCGTTTTTACTGAAAACGATCGAAAAGCTAGTGGACAACAGCATAAGAAGAACGCTACTGAAGGAGGCACCTCTCCAACCAACACAGCACGCATTCAGAACAGGCCGTTCAACCGACACGGCATTGTATCAACTCGGGAAGATGCTCGAAAAAACAATTGAAGACAAGGAAGTGGCTCTATGCGCCTTCCTAGACATTGAGGGAGCATTCGACAACACATTCCATAGTGCTGTCAAGAATGCTCTAATCAGAAGAGGAGTAAACCCCACAGTAGGCATCGGCATAGATTCACTTCTACGATGCAGAGAAGAGAGTGGCAGACGAAGAAACCATCACAGTAACCACAACTAGAGGGTGCCCTCAGGGGGGAGTTCTCTCCCCACTGTTGTGGAGCCTTCTAGTGGATGAGCTCCTAAAGAAACTCGCCTCCTTGGGCATAACATGCCAAGGATACGCCGATGACATTGTCATTCTTGCGAGAGGAAAATACGAAGAAACCTTATGTGACATAGTCCAGAGGGGACTGAAAGTAACGTCTGACTGGTGCAAGGAGGTTGGGCTCTACCTAAACCCTGCGAAAACCATCATAGTACCGTTCACTAGAAAATACAAGCTAAGCAGAATGAGGCCATTGCGCTTATCCGGCTGCCTCATTACACCAGAAAAAGAAGTCAAATACCTCGGCGTTGTCTTTGACAACAGGCTGAGGTTTGACAAGCACTTAGAGTATACACTCAGCAAGTGCACTAGAGCACTATTCACATGCAGGAGCATAGCCGGAAAATCGTAGGGCATGGCACCACACGTACTCCGATGGCTATACCTCATGGTTGTGAGACCGATGCTCACTTATGGAGCTGTTGTGTGGGGAGATAGAGCAAACCTCCTCACAGTTAGGACGCAGTTGCAGAAACTGCAAAGGCTGGCATGTATATGCATGACTGGAGCGATGCGTACCTGTCCGACAGCGGCAATCGAGGTTTTGATGGAGCTAACACCACTCCACCATACCATCTGCCTGAAGAGAAAAGCAACACTGCTTAGATTAACAACAGAAGGAGTGGGTAGAAACCACATAGTAAGCCTCAGAGACTCTGAAAAGCTGGAAAGGGAAATCCCTTTAATCCTCCAACCCAGAGACGAGATGGTGGGTACCGAGTATCACTTTGACTGGAACTTTACTGTACACCAAAGTAATAAGAGAGAATGGATCTCACTAGAAGAAACATATGAAATGCAACCACACACAATTATGTGGTATACAGACGGGTCCCTGACGCCCCAAGGAAACGGACTTGGGGTAGCGGGACCAGGAACGAAAATATCTGAACCAATGGGAGAACTCACAAGCATATTTCAAGCTGAAGTATGTGCCATCTCCCGTTGCGCAGACCGTAATATGGAAAAGAACTACCATAATAGAGAAATAGCTATCCTCTCCGATAGCCAAGCAGCGCTTAAAGCGCTCAGTAGTAATAAGTTCACCTCTAAGCTGGTCTTAGAGACAAAGATCAAACTAGACCAACTAGTCAGCAGGATTAACCCTACGATGAATACCGGGACACAACAACATCCCTGGAAACGAATTAGCCGATGAACTGGCACACAAGGGTGCAGCCACTGCAATGGTAGGGCCAGAGCCCTATTGCGGTATAGGCCAACACACAATAAAAGGACTCCTAAGAATGGACGAGAATACGCTTAGAACAGCCTCCTGGGTAAACACCAGAGGAATGAGACAAGCTAAAGCATTAATAGTGAACCACAACCTCAAAAGGTTCCGAAAGTTAATCCAACAAGGAAAGAATGCCCTCAGGATTCTGACAGGGCTCTATACGGGTCACTGCAGACTGCGGAGCCACATGTATAAGCTGGGAATAACAAACACCCAACTTTGCAGATACTGTGAAGAGAAGGAGGAGTCCTCTGAGCATATACTAGCACACTGCGATGCCCTAGCGAGGCGCACACTCAGCAAATTTGGGAAACACATTCTACACCCAAGCAATATCGGCATCTTAGAACCCACAAAAATCCTGGCTTTTGTACAGGAAATAGGGCTGCTAGGAGAGCTGTAAACACAGTAGGGGGCACAATAGACCAATATTGGTCGCGGTGCACCACTTCCCCAACAACAAATAATAATCAAAAAGCCAATTGACCAAAGATATTTCACTCATACTTACTTTTGTCATTACGCAAAAAATTTTGTATAATATTCACAAGTCAAAAATTAAAATAAACAACTTTTTTTTTGAAAAAAAAAGTCGAGTTCTGGTTCATAAACTTAAAGAAGGTGTAGACTGATAGGTTGCTTGCCAAAAGTTAGGTTATAAAAAGGGAGACACATGACATAAACAAAAAGTTTAAATTTATTTTTTTTTTTGGCCAATATTCGAGTGGCTCACAACCCCCAGCGGCTCAGAAACCCCCAATCTCCCCTATACTGAGAATGAAGCATCTTAAAAGAAATTAGTAAATATTTAGTATACGACCGAACTATAAAGAACTATAAAGAATTATAATACAGCAAAGTCGAGGCGGTCATCCATGGGTTCCTTTTTAATGAATTTTTAAATTTGCAGGCTTTGTATTAAAAATATGTGAATTCTTCTCGTCAAATGTAAAAAATTACAACTTAACCACAAAGCTTAAATACAGTTGCATTTCTAAATTCATAAAGCTAGCCAAATTAATGAACAAATATGTTCTAAGTGGAGTGTACGACGGTTTTTGAAATTATTGTTATACTTGAAGGTAAAATTTTAAAAATATGCCTACACATCCTGCAAAGTTTTTCAATGTTTATTGTTTGAGCAGTTTGTGGATACTCACTTATAAATTCTTTTTCACGTGCGATTTAAAAAACGAGAAAGGCAAAGCTAACTTCGTCTGTACCGAAGTTTAGATACACTTGAAATAGCTTGTCTCAACGGTTAGCGACTTCGACCAAAGTTCGCAGATCAGCTTAAAAACATTACATATTACCCATGACCGTGTTTGAGAGCAGTAATATTGAGAACAAAACAGTTTTTCTTACTAAAATCCATTTTCCGAACGAACATTTGTATGGCAGCTGCAAGAAGTAGTCATCCGATCCGGTCGGTTCCGTCATATTAGCAGCGTGCAGTAAAAAGAAGACTCTGTGCAAAGTTTCAGCTCGATAGCTCCAAAACTGAGGGACTAGTTCGCGTAGAAACAGACAGACGGACAGACGGACGGCCGGACAGACGGACAGACGGACGGACAAAGCTTAATCGACTCAGCTCGTCATGCTGATCAAGAATATATATACTTTATGTGGTCGGAGAGGATTCCTTCTATGCGTTGCAAACTTCTGGGCAAAATTATAATACACTTTTCAAGTGTATAAAAATTGCCTGCGGCGCTTTTTCTTCTTCAAATTTTTCCCTCCAAACTAGGGAATAAAACCGATACAAATCTCGGTTTCGCTCAAGGCATTTATATTGGCCGAAAAAACAGCCGGGTCCATTAAAATACAAATTAAATACGAATACGATACAAATTAGCATTATCGGGCTTAGCAAAGTAGTCACAGTTTAGTTTGATGTGCAATCGCTTATACGAAAATCTCTAGAGATTTCTAGAACAGCCCTGTAGGTGTCGATTTGCCGAAGCAATGATACAGATCGAATGATCGGTTCTCAAGTTATAAGCAAAAAAGACCAGTGAACTAGTGAAAATGTTATATATACAGTCTGAGCTTAAGGAAGCCGTTTGTGAAATCTGGATTTGGGGTCGTAATGTGGCAATTCGCCCTTCTCATTCTGACAGACCCTTTGTACTCTTGTGATCTTGAGTGCCCTTAGTCCCCCCCTTAGCCAATTCCTAGATCCGCCGAGAAATATATATTGAACAGGCCCAGAGAAGCACAAGCAGGAGGTTCCCTGTAGTTCGGGAGGTCGCCGGCTGGCTGGAGAATGTCAGCCGGATTCTGGCTCCGGCTGCCGGCCCCCATACCAGCTCTCATACCAGATTTTATATGGGATGTCATGAAATCCGGACACCGCCGCCAGCGGTCAGACAAAAGTGTCCAACCGAGCGTCAGGCTGTTTGGGTAAGCCTTATGGCGGGTGGTATGGACTAAACATCGACCAGGCGGTTTTATCACCCAAAATACCAAAAGAAAAAGAGATATTTGGTTTTTTCAATTTTATACATACATTTGTTTCTATACATTACCACCAACCACCGCAACATCACACCACATCTTTAGAATGTGTTGAAAGAACTCTGAAATTTTTTTTTTTTTATAAACATAACTTTACTGGGATTTGAACTCGGGACCGTACGCTTCTCAGTCGAATGCTCTAGCTCAGTGCTACTGTTGCTAAGATCAAAAGCCGAACTAAATGTGCTATATATATTTGACATATTTTATAAAGTTCTCATTTAAAAATTTCTTACCATAAGCGTTGTATACGCACATCTACTTATTTAACTTTAATCAGAAAACGTAAAGATTGTGCATTCGCACTTTAAAAAAATTATACTTCGTGTCGACTGACTGAAGCGTCTGCTGATTTAGAGTCTGCCGAGACGAGTAGACGAGTCGGCGGATAAAATCTGCAATGTACCGAAAGCTTAACGCAAAATGCACATAACCTCAAGAAATATTCCTTATTGACCGTCATAGTCTCTGGCCGCTTGAATTGGGAGGATGGTGCTTCGGTCTGGGTGTCATAACCATATACAAATGTAATAATGCAATAAGTGCAAAGTGGATGATCATGTCATCATAGGTATATACGTTGAGAGAAGGTGTACCGACATTAAAAAATAGTATCCCGCAAAATTTAAAAGTTGGTCTTTTTTAACAAACCTTATTTTTCTCTCTGCCATTCCCATCATATGACGGTTCCAAATCAGTAAAGGTCTTAATTTCTATCTTCGGGGATCAACAAAGGAAAACGACATATAATTTTCAAACTTTAGATATTGTCAAATGGTTAACAAAAATGTAGCCGTTAGTGGTGCAGCAGGAAGTGTGTTTGCCTTCTGTGCGGGAGGTTGAGGGTTCGATCCCGCCTAGGAACAACTAATAAAAGGTTTTTCTTTCCTTAAAAACTTTTACACATCCGTGGTCTTACATTTTCTGTGCACACTCTGGTATTGCTGTACGCATCGGTCTGGCGGATGGTTATCCTTAACAGACTTGCCGGGCGGTTAACGCAAATGGCCCTTCCGATGGTTGTCCCAAATCGCTTGGCGGATAGCTGACATTTCAAGTATAAGTTCTGATATTGCTTTGCGGATCGGTCAGTCCGATGTTTACCGTTAGCCGAATGCCGGATGGTTATCCGAAAATGTGCTGGCCTATGGCTGTTCCGAAATAGCCTGGCGGATGGTTGGCATATTATGTATAACCTTTGATATTGCTGTGCCGATCGGCCTGTCCATTGGGTTACCCTTAGCTGAATGCCGGGTGGTAAGTGGTTAATGGCCTGGCCGATGGCAGTCCCAAAAACGCCTGGCGGCTGGCTGACAATTTGTGTGCGAACGTCTGGCGTTGCTGTGCTGATCGGCCAGTCCGATGATTACCCCTTAGCAAACAGACGGATGGTTGACTTAAATTGTATGAGCGTCTGGGGGTACTGTGCCAAACGGGTCACCGGATGCTTTGCTTTTGGCAGCACCCGACACAAAAAAAACTACAGGGTCAGGAATCAACAAAGGGGAACGACATATAATGCGCGAACTTTAGATATTGCCAAATGGTTAATAACGAAAAGACCCAGCTAACTTCGTCTGTGCCGAAGGAACTATCGAGAATATAAATATATTATAGGGTCGGAAATGAATATTTCTATGCGTTGCAAACTTATGGGAAAAATTATAATAATCTTTGCAAGGGTTTAAAAATGTAGCCATTTGTGGTGCGGCGGGAAGTGTGTTTGCCTTCAGTGCGGGAGGTCGAGGGTTCGATCCCGCCTAGGAACATCTAATAAAAAGTTTTTCTAATAAAAAGATTAAAAAAAGTTCTAATAAAAAGTTACAGTAATAAAAAGTTTTTCTTTCTTTAAAAACTTTTAGACAACCGCGGTCTTACATTTTCTGTGTACACTTTGGTATTGCTGTACGCATCGGTCTGGCTGATGGTTATCCTTAACAGACTTGCCGGGTGTCAAGTCCAATTATTCCATCACATGGAATGGGAATCTTTGTCTACTTCGAACTTGTGCTGAAGGGAAATGTTTTCGATTTTTTAGTTTATTGCGGTTTCTCCTATTGATTGAATACTTTCCTGACATATTCCATTTAAGCTAGTGTATTTTGTTGTTTATAAATTGCCGCTCAACTGAATAGGTTTGAAAAATCTTCCTCACATTTTTATACCCGTTACTCGTAGAGTAAAAAGGGTATACTAAAGTCGTGCAAATGTATGTAACAGGCAGAAGGAATCATTTCCGACCATATAAAGTATATATATTCTTGATCAGCATCAACAGCCGAGTCGATTTAGCCTTGTCCGTCTGTCCGTCCGTCCGTCCGTCCGTCCGTCCGTCTGTCTGTATGAACACCTAGATCTCAGAGATGGTAAGAGATAGAGGTTTGACATGTATGGGACAAATACTTCTTTTATCTGCACGCAGATCAAGTTTGTTTCAAATTTTGGCCACGCCCCCTCCCGCCCCCGCAATTTTGAAAAAAGTTATATCTCCTACAGCTTCAAAGATAGAGGATTCTTACCTTCGAGAGATAGTTAGTAATTAGCAAAATAAATCGATTTGCCGAAACAATGATAAAGATCGGATGAACGGTTCTCAAGTTGTATGCAAAAAAGTGAACCAAGCCCTCCCCGCTACCACCCTAAAAAAATGTTGCATACTTATTGGATGGTCACACTAACCAACGCGGGAACACTGTAAAACATGTTTTTTCATGAGTAACGGGTATATCGAAGTCGGTTAGAGCCGACTTTAACTTACGCTCTCGTTCCCTCTTTCTTTGCTCCAATTGAATTTTTTTCTATCTTTTCTTTTTATTTTGAACCTTCATTTGTTTACTCATTAGATAGATAGATGGATCGATGTTTATTGTTTCCATATACATTTACATAGTTTGTAGCTGCAGATTATTTGCTAATTCCAAAAATAAACATTTTAAAGCTTGGTTTATAACCGTCAGCTTTTCTTCTGTTGTTTTAACAACGTTTACAAGTATTATAATTTGTCTATTTTAATTGTTTCATTTGTATTAAAAATCTTCATTAATAATATTTTTCCTATATATTGTAGCCCCCTCAGTAAATCTAGCCAGATTCTTCCATCCCATTTCTCCATTTAACGCCATGACTACCTCTTCTGTTGTAAGTGTGACTTTCTCAAACCAACGCAGACGGAATTCTCATAGAACCGGACATCGCCCCACAAAATGATGCATGTCTTCCAACTCCTTACATAGTGAACATATGCCACTGTTAACAATCCTTCTTGGGCAGCCGTTCAACCATAGCAGATCCCCTCTTGCCTTCATTATCCAGCTAATGTCCGTTTGTCGGAACAGCTCGTTGCAGTATGAAGGTCCTACCTCATGGCTTAAATCTTTATATATCCTCACGGCGCTTCCTGTGGCCTTGAGTAAATGTTGACTTCGGCTCCCTTCTTTAAGTGCAGTGAGAAGCTGTATATTGCCTTCAATCCACTCAGCGTGCGATGTGTTGCTCTCCAGAGTTACCCCATTTCGCTCACACATGTCTTGAAGCTTTGAAAACCATCCCAAATTATTGCGCATCATTTTCTTAGCCAGGATATGCGGAAGTCGAGCTGCATCATACTTAAAAAGAGCGCGTGCCAAGTACTTAAGATGAAGAGTTAAGCTGTAAATGTGCCCATCTTCAAGTCCTGCTTCTATTGCCAAAATATAATTCGGCGTACAGTCTGGCAGCTTAAGTATCCTCTTAATAAAATAACGTTGCAATTGATCTGCCTCATCGCTTATTTCTCCTCCCCATATTTGAGCTCCATAGCACTGCACCGTTCTGCTGATAGCGTTGAAAATTTTCCATTTTGCTGCTAGGTTTAGGGTTCCCTTGTTTACGAAATTTGCCCACACTGAGTTTATGCTCGCTTTTGCTTCTCTCGTTCTTGCTGCCACATGTTTTTTGAAACTCATTGTTGGCGTCAAAACAACTCCAAGGTATTTGTACTCCTGTACTACCTTCACCGGCGCTGTCTGAAATGTCCAATTTTCCAATGCTGACAGCCTGCCTCCTTTTCGGAACACCATGATCTCGGACTTCGTTTTATTAACTTCCATGCCCCACAGTATGCAGTATAGCTCCAGTTTTCCAATCATTATTTGTAGTGTTGAGGGATTATCCGCTACGATTACAATATCATCTGCATATGGTAACTGACTTATGTTGGTGTTCTCAATGTACAGGCCGCCTCCTATGTGCTCGTGATGATCGTCCAGGTACAACGCAAAGAGTAATGGTGACATAAGGCACCCTTGTTTCACACCGTTCAATGTTTCAAGCTGTTCGGAGAGTTCCTCGCCAGTCCAAACTGCACAGTTCGTTTGCGAGTATATTTTTTCTAGAAAACGTATCATCTTTGTTGACACCCCTTGTCGTTGTAGCTTGTATATAAGAAGTTGACGAGGTACTTGGTCAAAAGCAGCCTTGAAGTCCACAAAGTAAGCATAGACTTTTTTCTTCTCCTCAAACTTGATTCTTACAATGGAGGCCAAATTGAAAATGTTGTCAACCGTTGAGTATCCGCGTCGAAAGCCAGCTTGGAATTCGTTCAGTTTATTGTGCTTCTCTACCCACATTGTTAGCCTGGTCGTCAGTATACTCATTAGAAGCTTCGCTGCACAATTCATAAAGGAGATGCCACGGTAGTTCGCTGGATTATTTAAATCCCCCCTTTTTATGAATTGGGAAGATTATACTATTAATGAAACTTTTTTCAAGGCAGTTGCAATTAAGTTCTCTGTTGTATATAATAACCAACTCATCAAGCATTTTTAAAAAACTCATAGGTGACTCTGTCCTCTCCTGGTGCTTTGTTTGGCTTGGCTTTGGCTAGTGCTATTTTAAGTTCCTCAATTGTAATCGTTGTATCTAGGTCTGGATCCTCTATATAGGTCGGTGCATAGTAAATATTCCTAGCGCTTTGATCACGGTTAAGTTGGTTTTCGAAATGACTTTTAAATTCTGCTGCAGCAATTTCGGTCCCTATTTTTGGGGCGATTCCTCTGATTTCTCTGGCTATCTTCCACTAATCTTTGCTATCTTTTATGAGAGCTATTCGTGCTTCAAGACCCTGTTCATATTCGAATTGGCTTTTAACACATATAACCTTGTACTCTTGTTGAGCCGTTAAATAAGCCTGCTTATCTTCTGCCAATCCTAATATTCTAAAGCTGTCCAACGCGGCAAACACAGTCTGTCTCTTCTTATAACATTTCCTGTTCTTCAATTTTCAGGTCCCTAACGCGTCTCTGGACCATTTTCCTGTACTCGTTCTCATTTTGATTGCCCCAGGATAGTTTCGGCAACAATTTAAGTTTCTTCTCCGGTGCTGTAGATCCTAAGATGGCGACTTTGAGAACTATAGGTATGTGATCGGACCAGATTTTGCTCTCCACCTCGAAAGATAAGAAGATACTTTCCAAAATCGCCTGTCTGGTATCCGTTCCATTTGTAAACGCTTCTGACGCGACCTCATCCAAAAATTGTTGCTCACACCCAATACGCGAATTGGTGTCTCCAATTATGCCCAAGTCGCCGCTCTGAGGTATAATGGAATTATGGTGTATAAGCTGTGTGGAGTTTGGATTTTTAACTGCTGAATTCCAGAATGCGATTTGTAATGTACAATCGCTCCGGAATAACCGGAAAGCAGATTGTGTCAAGAGGATTTACATTTCAGAGAAGCGCGTCGTTCGGGAACATCGGAAACGGCAAGCAAAACAGCCTGGGGGGGGTTCTTTTCCTTTCTCGTCACTTTCTCCTGAATTACATATTTAATTGATGTATCCCTAGCCAATACAAGTTTAGAAAGAATAGACGTTAGAATTAAAGAAAGAGTATAGAAGAAGCAGGAGTACCTTTAACATGGCTTCGTAGTGTTGCTAGGATGTTGATGCAACACAGCGTCTTTACCCACCCTACCTTTGAGTTCTCCTTTTGCCGAATTTAGTTGGAGAACTCCCTATACTGCAGTTACCCTATCATCTTACATCCAGGAAACAACAACCAAAATTTAGCTTTCCATTTTTAATTCACAAAAATTCAAGTAAAGATATTACTAAGGGGAGCTGTGCCACTATAATTCATTTTCGTTAACTTTTCTTAGAGTTAGCAATTAAAAAAATTCAAAGTATTCATATTTTAATTTAGAAATGAGCTTATTGTTGATGGAGTATATTAAATAAGCATTTGTTTTTCTGCCTAGCTTAAAGTAATTATAGAATAAGGAGAATGTGCAATATTATACGATAATTATTTTGTTTTGTTTTAAAAAGAAAAAATTCATGGGGAGTAAATAAGTATTTTTAAATGTAACTAATGCAAAATTTTGATTTGTATTTCATTTTGGTTTTCTTAAATTTCCTATTCAATTATCATTATCTCAAAATTAAATTATTATTCAAAGTTCCAAATCTCAAGTCGTCGTAAGATTCAAGCAACTCAGCAGCAATCAAAGGGTATCAGCACATCAGCTGTTATGTTTGGTTGACTCAATATCAAAACTCACTCAAAATAATCAAAACGGAGTGCAATGAACAGCGAATTTCATTTATAAGTCTTAGGTCAAGTTTTCACTCATTTAAGTTAATTGCACTCTCGCTTTGTCCAAGCATCCACACAAAAGAGATCCATAAGTCACTCAATAATATTCACTCAATTTTGTTACTGTTGCTTGCGATTGTCTGTTTGTAGTTGTTGTTGCTGAATCTCGCGAAGGCACTTTTATAATTTTTGGTAGGTTTTTTTTGTGTTTTTTTTTTTTTTTTTTTTTATTTATCCGGCATAGCACTCATTTGATCAATGTTCAATAAATTCGTTGTTTAAAAAAAGTTCGGTTTTCACTCACCCAGACATACTACAACGTCGATGGAGGCCTCCTCGATGATGTTTATATGATTTGGGGCTAAAGATGGGCTTTAAAAATATTAACCAAAGGGAGTGTGTTTGACCAAAAACATAAACCAAGAGAAAGAGTTTACTTTTGTACTTGAGCATGTGGTGCCAGCAAAGGCTTGATTGTGATTTTACTTCATTTACTTTATCCTCACTCGAATTTTGCACATGCTCATTATTCTCAACACAGACTCGAATATGTTAATTTTGTTGGTTTTTCTATTTAATCGACGTTATAGCATTTTAACTGAGAGGGACTTTGGCGGATTTGCAATTTTCTGCTTTTATAGGCCAATCTGACTTGTTTGGTCAATCACTTTGTTTCACTTTGTAGGTGCGGCCGACCACGACCCGCTGATGAAAAGATGTTGAGTGTTGATGAACGCTGCAGGCGCTGCTTTGAGTGAAATCGACAAATGGATGTCTGTAGTCTCACCAAAATTGTTGCCTGCGGTGCAGTGCCGACTTTATCTAAGCCTGATCCAAATGCTTTCAATCCAATCACGCTGGCCGACTTTGTTTTCACGAGTAACCCAGAGCTTTGCCTAGATTTCTCCGTAAATATATATAATAGCAGGGGTCCGAGGAAAAGCCTTTTTGGCTTTGCCATAGACTAGCGCACACGCGAATGGCCCCTGAAAAGGATTATATCCCGTCTCGCTCTCAATGGGTTGGTCCAAAATATGTTACAGATCAGGCAGAAAATCTATTGCTCTATTGCTACGCACTTAAAAGTCTCCACAAAAGCCGCCATTAAAATGTTTCGCTCTTGTTTTTAAAAGAACAACCGTATGATGGTGGTGTTGCCACTAATAGAGTGGCCGATGATGTTTTGGGGCGGGAATTTCAAAATGAAATTAAACCGACATTACAAATTCGAGCCTGTGTTCTATATTTTTCTGCGCCAGCTTCCGGCTTTCGCCAATAACTGTGCCGCCAATTGCTCGACCGAAACGACTACATCTGCTTGCCGGTTGCCAGTATGTTATAAAGGTTTTAAAGAGTGAGTCATAATTGCTTATCTGCGCTGATTCCACATGGGTTTCCGTTAAGGCAAAAACGTCGCTTTGCGTAATGTATGTAAAAAAGTTTTGATGTAAAATCTTATTAGATAGACCATGAACATTATATCCCAAAAACATGCAAGATCTGGTGATTACAAGGGAACGATTCGGGGACGGTTACAACATTGGGGGGGCTATTATTGCTTACTTTTTTTTTACTTTCAAGGAGAGACTTAATATCTAGTGGTATGCCATCCATTTTTTTGCCATAAATTTCTGCCAATACAGCTGCTGCCTTTTGGTCTCCATTTCCGAGCTCATAGTTGTAATTAAATCTTATCCACTTTGTTGCGATACGAATGCTATCATTTCTGACCGCAATTCTGTGTGTGTCATCCCTGGCCAGTATTTGCTTCTAAGAAGTGCTCGTTTTTGTCTCTGCCTGTCATCGCTGAGATCCTTTTCCACATAAATAGTTGTTCCAGTCAATTTGTTGGCGTTCTTAAGCACTGCATTGACAGACTCCTCTGAGTCCATTTCTACAACAATTCCCATTCGATTTGCTCGTTTGTATAGAATGCGAGACTCCTTGTGCGGAGACTCCACCAAACTGCTACTTTATCTCTGCAACGTCATCCTTTGTAGCTACGTTTTTTAAAACTGCCATCAAATCCTGCATTGTAGGTTCGGCTGGAGAACATTCCAACCGCCACCTTTTCGTCATCTGAGGGTGAACTCATTATATGCAAAAAAAAAGTAACGGGACAAATGCAACGGTAATTCAGTATTTTGCTTTCGTCGAGAAATTCGTTAAGTGTGTGCTTTATTTTTGGCTCATCTGAATAGCTTTGACACTTTTGACTGATTAACTGCGTGAATGAAAAGAGTTGAATTCTTTTGAATTCCAAAATTTACATAAACTAATATCAGTTTGAATTGAAGATGAAATTTAAAGATTGAAAATAAAAAAAAAACCACATCTCAACGATGCTTGAAAGGAAGCACGACTTCGATTTTCTCGAGAGCACATGACGTGGAACAAGGAGTGGAAGACGGTGGTCTTCTCCGACGAATAGAATTTCAACCTCGATGGACCAAATGGCTATAATTACTATTTCCACGATGTGCGAAGGGAGGAATGTTTTTTAAGTCGTCATCACTCAAGTGCAGATGAAGTAATGGTGTGGGGAGCCATATCGTTTTATAGAACATGCGAGCTCCAATTTGTCACCTCGAAGATGAAAGCAAATGTGTACAAGACTGTGCTCCAAAAGGTTTTCCCCAGTTTTCGGAGATTTATGGTCATTTTCCATAGACGTACCAACATGACAACGCTCCCATCCATACCGCTCGGGTTGTAAAACTGTAGATGAAAGATCAAAACGTCAAATTGCTTGAGTGGCCGCCTTACTCCCCTGACGTTAACATTATCGAGAACATTTGGGGACTTTTGTCCAGGAGAGTATACGAAGGAGGAAGACAATTTAGTGACTCTGGGATCCTAGTTGAAGCAATTAAAAAAGCCTGGTCAACAATTTTACTAAATGAATTTGAAAAATATTATGATTCCTTACCAAACCGTATGTTTGAAATAATTAAGAACAAGGATGGGTATACCAAATACTAAGTTATGCTTGAAATTTTGCGTTATAGACTTATGTTTAGTAGTTTTAGTAGTCCAAAAAAAAAACGGAGATGCTATTTCACAAATGACTGATTACTTTATAAACAACATTTATTTCGTTCAAACCTAAAAAAAGTCAAACCTACTCAATTGAGCGGCACTTTATGACAGTTATGTTCCATGGGTCATAAGTCGTCAATTAACTCCCGATTTCGGCACGGTGGTAGCCCGGCTCGGCTCGCCGTATGTGGTGGGGTCTTGGGAGGTTGACGTTACCGGAACAACAACAATACAAAAGAGAATCGTGCCAATTCGAAAGCGATACATAATAGAAGAAAGAATAGAGAGAAGAAGTCCGTCTGTGATAGAAGAAAAAGTCATTGCTGTCCACAAGCTGACCCCACAAGCATCTCAAACACTCTGATCCACATTCACAAAAAAACACACGCATTCCTACACATACATACATCCATACACTCCCTTTCGCTCATATCCACATTCTCTCGATCACCCTCCCCTTTCACACCCATACATAGTCAACCTGCTTGCTGATATGACAGCGTGGCCATGCCCACCCCATCTCATTTCGCCTTCACGAAGTGACCTTGGGCCATGTTTGGCCTAATAAAAATATTTCATGGCCCCCTTACACAGTCCTATGTCCGTCTAAAAGTCTGTGGAGGACAGCGGCCTCGGCATCCTGAAAAGATCCCTCCCCATTACCCTTGCACACCAACCCCAATAATTGCTACTTTAGCAAAACATAATTGGTTCAAACATATGTAAATTGAACAATTTCATTTTTATTCCCCTTAATTCCTAACATTTCTTTCATGATCTTAACTCTCTACTTGCTGAAGGCATACTAAATTTTAATGACTAAATATAAGTATGTATATGTAATGCAAAAAGAAAAATGGATTGGTTACATTTAGGTGTGGCATTTGTCCTTAACAAAAATTGCCCAAATAATCAGATCACACCGTAAGCACTCGTAACAACAAGAAAATTAATCACTAAATGACTTGGCAACAGATATGCCTGACAGGCCACGATGTAGCGCATTCAAACGCAAGCTATCAGCTGTGCTGTGTTTGCCTCACCGCCCAAAAAGATCTTGGAATTGCACTCACCTGTCGATTGATGCTGGCGCCAGCATAGTCGACGAGCTGAAAGTTTGAACTAGGATTGGGGGGAACGATTGTCAAGGGCATACATAGCCAGTTGGCATTAAATTAAATTGATCAAAAGGGGGTGGATATATTTCAATTTTCTTTTGGTTCGAGTAGATGTGGTTGAGGTGATTTTTGGGTGGTTGCTTCAAATTAATTTAAACAATTAAACAAATGTAAGCCATTTGGGCTGCCTAGCAAACGTATAAAAGGAACTCTCAAAAAATTGCCACCCAAGTGAGAGCACTAATCTATTAATAGATTTGCTGCTGTGTTCCTACGCCTACAAGCCGGTCTTCGTTGCACCCGAATTCGTCAGCGCCGGTGCCGAGTCGCAGAGGCCGGCCTTGGCTCTCTGATTCTCCCACGCAGCCGTCGTCCGCTTTGCTTTTGCCCGTAAGGGGGGGTGGGGGTGTTGAGGAAGGAAAAGGGAATCGGCCGGTGCTCGCTATTCAGCAAGTGAGAGTGCCGGTCACTTCTAGACTCAGCTGCAATCGCTGGTGCTGAGTTTGGGGGTGGATGACCTCTATCGGCGCAGACGCAACGGCTTCTGCTTTTGCGCGTTGGTCAAAATTTAGCAAAAGCAAAAAAACTAATGTTGTTGTCGCTGTTGTTGTTGGGCATGTAAATGTTGCTGCTGCTGCTGTATGCTGGCGCTTTGTGTTTGTTGTAAATGATTGTTTATTTTTGTCTTGTGTTTATTGTAAATGATTGTTTAGTTTGTTTTTTTCCTTTTGTTTGTTTGGAAAGTCTTCTGGCTTAGACGGTTAATTATCCGTTTGACGTGTATTGGCGGCTTTATAGATTGCACACACGAACTGGGCACCCACGAATGTTTAAAAAGATGGTTTTTTTTTTGTTTTTTTATTTCTTAATGTTAAGACCAAGAAGAAACTCGCCACTCCAAAGAATTTACATATCTGTCGCGCCTTTTCGCATTGAAGTCGGAATCTTGACTAATTACTGACCGGTGGCCGGCAAGCAGCGGACCTCCGGTGCGATCTGCTTCGTGTCTCTCCAATTTTATGGTGCGAGGGTGGCTTATTCACTTTCTAGGCTCACGTAACAAGGATTAATCAGCTTACTCTCTTTTATCAAGCAGATATCCGCACCAGAGTCTAGAAGAAATTGAAGTAATTTTGTTTTGAGGTTTAGGAAAATGAAACTATTGTTGTTTAGACATACACCCAAAAAAATTTGTATCAATATCACTCTGATACACGTTGTCTCAAATCGAAACTGAAACTAGTATCATTTTTTCTGTATCAATGCAAACCTAGAAAGTATTAGATTGAAACTTTGAATATTTATTTGATGCGCAGAAGTATTATTTTGAAACAAAACAATTTTTTTTTATTTCGAAAATTCGAAGAATGTATGAATTGTATAACGAAGCATGCCGAACGTCGCAGCTGGCGATGCTTGACAAGTCACATTTAGTGATTTTACTTTTTTTGTAACCAAATGTGTACTTAGTTAAAAGTAAAGGCTATGGAGGACCCTTTCCCAGACGACGTGATGAAGATAAATAAATGGATTTCAAATGGCGCATATTTGCAAGGTAAGTAAAAGCAGCTGAGTATTTATGTCGTTTTTAGAAAATATATGTAAATAACAAATGTAACTCTTTAGACAGGACACACAACAATCCACAATGCTGCTATAAACTGCTACATGTACGGCAAGGTTCCCCCAGAAGAGAGCGCGAAAATGTGAGTGTGTCTCGCTCTAACACACAGGGAGTATGTTCGTGCCCCAGGGTCTATGGCCGGGGAACTCTGATGTACGGGTTAGAGCAAGAGGCATACCAATATGGTGACTTCTGGTTAAGCAACATTCGCGTGGACACGAGGGATACAGTGAGAGACAAATGTTTCCACACTTGACGAATTCAATTTCATAGTGTAAATAAATTACATTACATAAAAAAATTCTTATACACTTGAAAAGTGTATTATAATTTTGCCCAGAAGTTTGTAACGCATAGAAGGAATCATCTCCGACCACATAAAGTATATATATTCTTGATCAGCATGACAAGCTGAGTCGATTAAGCTTTGTCCGTCCTTCTGTCCGTCTGTCTGTTTCTACGCGAACTAGTCCCTCAGTTTTGGAGCTATAGAGCTGAAACTTTGAATAGAGTCTTCTTTTTACTGCACGCTGCTAATATCTCGGAACCGACTGCCATACAAATGTTCGTTCGAAAAATGGGTTTTAGTGAGATAAACTGGTTTGCTCTCAATATTATCGCTCTCAAACACGGTCATGGGTAATATGTCATGTTTTGAAGCTGATTTGCAAAGTTTGGTCGAAGTCGCTAACCGTTGTGACAAGCTATTTCAAGTGTATCAAAACTTCGCTACAGACGAAGTTAGCTTTGCCTTTCTCGTTTATAAAATGTTTTTATTTTAATGGCAGTTTAAAATGAACTGAATTTATATATAAAAAAATACTAAATTAGTAATAGCTAGTATCAAAATGAAACAAAAAGTTTGATGGTTGAATTATCTAATTAATAAGACCTACTGTCAAATTGATACTTAAAAATTAATACAATAAAGTGTTAACCTGATACACGTTAGTATCATTTTGAAATCCTCGAAATATCATGTTAATACTTTCGAAGATATTAATTTGATACTTGGAGTATTAAAGAGAATTCGATACTCAATAGTTTCAAATTGATGTCTAAATTGTGTCACTTTGCTCGTTTCTTATTTATTCCATTACTATTAAATGTTCCAAGTTACAGCCATCTAACTGGGTCGGTCTAGTTTATGCCAAAATTTTGGACATTCCGGCCACTGTGCAATCGGATGAAAAACCCACATCCTCTCACTTCCCACCCATATCCCTCCCACTTCCCGCCACATTCCACCCACTTCACAACCACTTTCCATCCATTTTCTACCCACTTTCAAAACAACTAACCACCTACATCCCACTCACATCCCACCCACATCCCATTCACTTCCCAGTGGGCGTCTCGACCTTATTTCCAATATCGAAAAATGAAAACACAACTGAATTCTGAACCTTATAAACCGAGCTTCAAGTCAATCGAATGAAAAATTGTTATATCGCATGTTGAATTTTCCGGCCATTTTCACCCCTGGGGGCGGATTTTCCGACATTGAAAAATAACATTTTTATTATTTCGTATTCTGTCCTCACAAACCGAGTTTCAAGCCAATCGGATGAAAAATAGTTTTTACATGCTGAATTTTCCGGCAATTTTCCGACCGTCAGTTCATATTTTCCAACTTCGAAAAATCCAATTCAAACTCTTTCGTATTCCATCCTTACAAACCGAGTTTGAAGCCAATCGGATGAAAAATAATTTTTTTCATGCAGAATTTTCCGGCCATTTTCCTCGGGGCGGAATTTCCAAAATCGGGAAATCACATTTCAATTTATTTCGTATTCTATCCTTACAAACCGAGTTTGAAGCTAATCGGATGAAAAATAGTTTTTTTCATGCAGAATTTTCCGGCCATTTTCCTAGTAGACGGATTTTCCAAAATCGGGGAAACACGTGTCGAATTATTTCGCGTACTATGCTTACAAACCAAATTTCAAGTCAATCGGATGAAAAATAACATTTTTCCCATACAAACTTTTCCGACGCTTTTCCGACTTTTCCGGGTGGAATTTTCCAAAACCCCGCCTTAGTACGCACTTTCACCACTTACAGAAACTCCTGTCCAAATTTTAGCTTTCTATCTCTTACCGTTTAGGCTGTGCGATGATTGCCAATCAGTCAGTTAGTCAGGACACTCTCTTTTATATTTATAGAGATAACAAAACGGTAAACAGAAACAACATTTAACAAGAAAAACACACAATTTGTTTAAGTATTCACATTCTACATACCTTTGCCTTTAATTTCCACATTTTACATTTAATTTTTACTCACATGTGATAAATTGGCACAAGCTTAAAGTTGAGTGATTTCTCGTTTTTTAACACAACAAGCAGCTGACCGTAGTAGTAGTATTTTTATTTGGTATAACAAAGGCTTGGTTTGTAATCATTAGCCATAACTTATGATATTGAACAATTTAAAACTGACAGCTTAGTAATATGACAAAGAAATTAAAAAGAAACAGAAAGAAGTAGCATTTTAGCTAAAGACTTATTATAAGTATTCATTTAGGATAGCAAGGCGATATTTCAGAGCGTGTTGTAAAAACGAAGACAGTATCTCCCAGTTTTCTTCATTCAACCAATTTATAATCTCGATTTCCGATAGGGAAGGTTGAGGTACAAGCTTCGTAGCTCTCCCAAGATTGGGCAAACCCAAATCAGATAAGAAACGTTCTCTGTTACACAGAGGGTTCAGAGTGCGCAATCAGCATTGAGGGAGTTTACATGGGGCCTGTAGTTTAGATCCTTGGTGGGCACAGAATTTGCAATTCTGAGCACTACAACAACATCTACAACAAACACAACTTCTGAAGTCATAAATTAAAGTAAAATGAACACATTTATTACTCTGTGCGTCACGACAAAAAATCTGTGTTTTTGTTGTTTCTTTCAACGAGAAAAAAAAATTATACACTAAGAGAAATTTTTGAGTGCATTTATTTATTCGTTTATTAGTTTTTCAAAATCTACTTTTTCTTTACTAATTGATGTTCGCAGTAAATCAGATAGACTTATATCACTTAATTTATTCCTATAAGCATTTTTAATATGTTTTATATGCGAAAATATATACATCATTTATCATGTAATAAAAATCAAATCACATCAAAACAAACCATACTTTTTTACACAGTGTAGTGTTTGACAGTCAAAGCTCGAGCGTTTGCTGTGTGTTTGTTGTTTTGTTTTATTGGGGGTCATAAATTAAATGCTCGCAGCGTCAAAAGTTGTTGTTGTATCAACGCTAGGCAAAATAACGGATTGAGTAGTCTGAGTAGCGTGAGCAAAGGGATGCCCACCAAGGGTTTAGATTAAGCATCTCACATCGAGCGCAAAGGGTAGAGATCGTTTGGATGCCGAAGCGGTCTTGGAAGTAGTTCAGTTTTCCAAGGTTGTGGTTCAGTTTCTTTTAATTTATTTTGGACTCACTTAAAGACGATTTTGGAGATTTCTTTTTCCCTGGACTATTAAGATTGATATCGAGATTGCAAGTTGCATTTCGGGAGTCACCGCCAGTAACGCGATATCATCACCGTATCAGAAATAATATATTGCAACCATTTACCTCCGCGCAGGTACGATGATATGTCGTCGATGTATAAGGAAAACAAAAGCGCGCTGAGGAGGCACCCTTGCTTTATGCCGGTGTTGTTCCGAGAGCTCACGTCCCATACTGTTCAGCGTGTTGATAAATTTTGTCGATACTCCCAAACGACTTAGTTTTAGATAGAAACTATGATGGTTTATCGTATCAAATGCTGCCTTAAAATCGATAAAGCAGATATAGAGCTTTCTTTTCCTGTCTAGGTAGGATTGGGCAATACCTGAGAGCACGAACACGCTATCGACTGTAGAGTATCCACGGCGGAAGCCACTGTTTTCTGATACCCAGTTCCTCCAACAGTCACGCCAATTTAGTTTGTGGAAAAGGTTGTTTTCAGCAGGCTGCAAGGAGAGCCCCTAATTTAGCCCTATTACAATTTCTAAGGGCATGTGGTCAGAAAAAATTTCGGCTCTCACCTCTACATCCTTTACAACAGTGTTTAAAAAACTGCCATAAATTTCATTTCGTCCGTTTTTGATTCTGCTTCTGCTTGTGCGAAATACAAAAGCGCAGCCAAAACCCCAAAACGATATTTGATAAAAAGCAAGAAGCGCCTGCAGTCGTCGCTTCATCAATTTTTATTATCATTTTGTTGTTGATTCGGTTTCGTTCATAAGTCGAAGCAAAAGTTCGTGTTCAGGCTCTGGTCCCCCTCACCGAGCGATAGCAATTAATCGGTATTGGGTGAATCTGCCGGTAAGCTTCGTGGACAAAACCAAATGGCTTAACCTCAGGTAATTCAGTGCGGCCGGTACCTAATCGCAACATTTGAGAAATTGGAACTAAGCGCGTTAAAAGTTAAATCGCAAACCAAAACCAAAAAAATAATAATTATTAAAGATTACCTTCAGAATATTTTTTTATTTGCTTAAACGTTCTTTTAGGGTCTTATAAACACCCTGCAAAACTTTCAAGCAGATCCGAAAATATGTTTTGTAAAAATAAACAAAAACAGGTATTTTTCCCGACCGACCCTCTGATATGATAAAAATTTTTATCGACCCTGGTATTTTAAAAATTTCCATGTTATTTCTTAATTAAAAAAGATTAAAACAACTTACAAAGTCATCGCAACTTTCCAAAAAAAAATTTGAAATAAAAATTTACTTGTACATTCTTGGAGATTTTATTTTTGACCTTGTCTTGACGAACTTTGAACCGAATTTCTTGAGAACTAAATGACCGATTTTGATATTTTTATTGGTGAAAGCTAACACCCAAATGCACCAAATCTATGTTTGAAATCTATTGAAAATAATTTTAATATCATCGAAAACAGTTGTCGAAACTCTAAATGCGATTATCTCTGATCCATTTTTCCAAAATGGTTGCAAAAATTTAAAGAGTAACTGTTGACCGACTTTCGAGTTCTTTTTTTAAATTACTCCCAATACACACCATTCTGGTGTGAACTAGGATATTGTGGATCGGTCAAAAATAACAGAGCTAGGACCAATAGAGTTGGTGGTGGTTCAGAACTTCTAGGCATAGATCTTCTGGCTTACTGCGTCTCAAGTCGACTCACACCTCCTCGTGGTGATCACTGCATGCAAAGCGATGCACCCGCAAAGCTTCTGACTAATGTGAGCCAATGAAAGCTGCGACTACATGCCTCGGATACGGACCCCCTCTGACGACGACCCATGCAAGCGTTTTAAGGACCACGATTTGAGGATATGCACCTGGAATGCCCGCACCCTGAACAGCGATGTTGATGATAACGCTTTGGAGAATGTCCTTAAGAAATATTCATCGGACGTTACCGCACGCCAAGAAAAGCGATGGATTGCACATGGGAGCAAGATAATAGTAGTTTGCCCAATCTATAAAAAAGGAGAACCCGCAGTCTGCGCCAGCTACCGCGGGATCAGTCTACTTCCCATCGCATATAAGGTTTTGTCACGCATTCTTTGTGAACGTCTAAAGCCGCTTATTGACACACCGATTGGACCTTATCAGTGTAGCTTTAGACCTGGTAAATCCACCACAGACCAGATATTCACATTACGACAAATCCTGGAGAAGACCTATGAGAGGGGGAACATCCTTCATGACAGGAATGATTATAAATCAGCCTTGGACACACCGAAAAGGTCAAGGTTTTTCGAAGCCCTGTCTACTTTTGGTATACCAGCAAAGTACGTTCGACTTTGCATGATGACGTTGAGAAGTACACAAAGCTCCGTCAAAATAGGAAAGAACCTTTCCGAACCATTTGATACCAAAAGAGGTTTTAGGCAGGGCAATACTTTATCGTGTGACTTCTTGAATCTACTGATGGAATATATACTGCGCCGGTGCCCACATGCCAACAGAACGGGCGCCTTTATTTATAAAGATCTAATGCAACTCGCATATGCCGATGATATTGACATTATCGGCAAAACCGAACGGGCGGTAAGCAGGGCGTTTTCAGAGATTCAGAGGCAGTCTGAACTCGTGGGCTTAGCGGTAAATGAGGACAAGACGAAATACCTAGTATCCGCGGACAAAAAGTCCTTGTGCCGTAGACAATCTGTTACCATGGGAGAATACAACTTTAAAGTTGTAGAGGATTTTGTTTACCTCGGAACGACGATACCTTGAAAGTTGGACCTTGAAAGTTGGCGATGATTTCCGCATTCGGAAAAATGACAAACTGTATGTGCTCTATTGGGACACCTGTCTGGTCAAGCGCATAAAGCACTAGCGGCTGCGCTGGTTAGGACATGTCACCAGAATTTACGAAGAAGCTCCAATAAAAAAAGCGTACAAATCGAAGACGGCTGACTATGGAGGCGGCAAGAGGGGGAGACCGCCACTAAGATGGGAAGACCAGGTGCAGAAAGACATTGCCAAGTTTGGTGTAATAATTGCAATAATTGCAGAGGCCGAGACCGTCAAACGGTTGTGATGTGAAGAAGAAGAAGAACCAATAGAGTGGGAAGAAAAAAATCGATTTTCGAAGTTTTGACTTTGAAACCCCATAACTCCGCTTTTTATAGACGGATCCAAAATATCCGAGTTCACACCAGAATTATATCAGTTCTGAACAAAACCTCTTCTTCGTTTTCACATTCAGAAAATCCGTTCTCAAAAATTTTTTGCAATCATGGGTCTATGTTTTAATAAACGCAGAAACAACAACAACAAAAATTTCGAAATTTAATTTACAAGATTAGCTATCGCTTTTAGTTTTTGTGTAATTTAATTTTTTGTCAACATTTAAAAATAAGGTGTCAACCTGAAGGTATACATTACAGTAAGGGTTATTCTGATATGATATTTTGTATACAGATATAGGCGATAGTCGATATTTTTATAATAGACCAGCATAATGCCCGTCGCGCTTCGCTGCGCCTTGAACAGTATAGAACCAATAGCAGAATCATTTGTAAGAAATGGTATCTCACATACATAGTCTTAAAATCAACGTTTTACTACTTTGCTTTTTCACCGTTACGACATTGCTGCTGCGTTCTTACCACCCCCATCCCACTCCACCCACTCCCCATTAACTTCTTACACAAATTCCACCCGTTTCCCACCCACACCCCACCCACTCCCCATCCACTTCTTACACAACTTCCACGCACTTCTTACCCACATCCCTCCCACTTCTTACCGCCCACTATTCTCCCACTTCCAAGTGGGCATCCCGGCGGTATTTCCAACATCGGAAAATGCAATCACAAATTATTTCGTATTCTATCCCTTAAAACAGAGTTTGAAGTCCATCGGGTGAAAAATAGTTTTTTGCAGGCAGAGTTTTCCAGGAATTTTCCGACCGTTGCGTCAAATTTTCCAATATCGGAAAATCTCATCTCAATTTATTTCACTTACTCTACTCACAAACCGAGTTTCAAGCCAATCAGGTATAAAATAGTTTTTTGCATGCTGAATTTTCCAGCAACTTTCCTCGTGGGCGGGTTTTCCAAAATCGGGAAATTTCGTACTATGCTTGCCACCCAAGTTTCAAGTCAATCGGATAAAACATAAACTTTGCTATGCAAACTTTTCCGACGCTTTTCCAACTTTTCCGTAAAATTGGTACACAGTTATTGTTGATTTTCTTATAGATCTTTGAAAATGAATTTGAATGTGATCGGATAATAAACAAAAAGTTTCATATAACAGTTTTCCGTGAGTTTTCCGACCTTGGGGATAAATTTTCCAAATTTGAAAGTCACGTTTTTTATGATTTTTTATGTGTAACTTTGAAAATGAGTTTGAAGCTAATCGCTGCCAACTAAAATTTCGCACATACAACCTTGACCGCACACTCTCCACCCAGGTGGGTGAATTTTCCTTAAAACTGGTATGCAGTTATTGTTGTCTATATGAAATAGATCTTTGAAAATGAGTTTGACCTTGATGAGATGAATTTTCCGAAACCCTTCTTAGTACTCACTTTCAGCATAGGATAAAACTACTGTAAAAAACACAGCATCCTATCTTTTATATATCTTTCATAGATATATTTATATCAGTGAAAATTACTATGGTAATTGCAGTAGCAAATTGTCATAACAAGACTGTCGATTTTGTTCAGTACAAAGCGTATAGAACAGACGAAACTTCGGAATGTGTTGTCCACAATCCATGGGTCTAAAATTAATTCCTCCATTCAACTTGATCCAGGTACGGTATTTCGCCATAGATTTTCTTCTATTATGAATTATTTCTTCGGAGAAGTCTGATTTGTACGTAGAATAAATACAAATAAATAAAATATCTTTTTGATGTATAATGCATAAGTTGTTTACAGTTGTTAACAAACGCATCTTTTTCAGTCCGAGACCAACTAAACACACTAAATCAATATGAGAAAGGTCGCCAGGTAAATTACAAAATATAGAGAGCACGATCTCTTGTTTTGTAAACGAAACTAGCAAAAGTTTCAAGAAACAGACAAACGCTTTTTTGAATGCTTGTATTCAAAATTGACGGCCAGTTCTAAGCACTCTCAAAAGCTTCAGATTTGCACATTAAACATCAAAAAATCATCACGGCTTGTTATATCCTTGCAAAGGGTATTATAATTTTGACCAGAAAATTGCAACGCACGAAATATTCATTTTCGACCCTATAAACTACAACAGAGATGGGCGCGTCGCGACGCTCACAATGCACAATGAGGCAGCGCTGCCTCGTGTGCATTGTGAGCGTCGCGACGCGCCCATCTCTGAACTATAATATATATTATATATATATATTACTCACGCGATTCGTCATTTCTATAAATATAAAAGAGACTGTCCTGTCTGATTGATTCACTGACTGACTGATTGGCAATCATTGCACAGCCTAAACGGTAAGAAAGAGGGCTGTAATTTGGACAGGACTTCCTGTGAGTGTTGAAAGTGCGTACAAAGACGGGGTTTTGGAAAATTCCACCCGGAATAGTCGTTTGTAAGGTCAAAATGAGAATTCATTTTCTTTTTGTTTTCCGATGTTGGAAATACCGCCGGTATGCCCACTGGGAAATGGTTGGGAAGTGAATGGGATGTGGGTGTAAAGTTGTTTTGGAAGTGGGTGGAAAGTGGGTGGTAAGTGGATGTAAAGTGGGTGGAATGTGGCGGGAAGTGGGAGGGATATGGTTGGGATGTGGGTGGGATGTGGGCGAGAAGTGGGCGGGAATTGCGTGTGCATTGGTTCTATACTATGAAGGCGCAGCGAAGCGCGACGGGATATTTGCTAGTTTGCTAATAAATTACTTATTTAATAGCAATCTCCAATCTCCTTTGCGAGCAAATTCATAACGTCTTCGGCGCTGACCTTAATGTCACGATGAATATATAAAAGGGCCAGTCCATTTAAACGGGTTTCCCCTATCGAACTACTCAAATATAATTGTAATTGTAATTGGCAATGACATGAATATTTGCAACAGAATATAAACATTTGGGAAAACTACCGCGTCAGTTTTCTGCATTGCTTCTTGCAAGGTTTTTTGATGCTAGGCGTTGGCCATGTGTCGTCTCCAAAGTTTTATTTCGGGGATTCCCTCTGCAGTTGAGCAGGTAGCAAACGAAGCATAGCGTTCCAAAATTGATTTTGCATTGCTGTCATCTTCCGAGCTCAAATTTTGATTATATTTTTGAATGCAGCTAAAGCCAAGGAACACTGATGGTTAGATAGCCTGTCTTCAATCTGTAACAATGCAAAATCCAAAAATGGCAGAAAGATAGCAACCCTAAAATGCATCTCTGCGGATGCATTTGACTTTGAATGGTAGCTCCTACCATTTGGCAGTCCTTTCAAGCGTCTAGGAATCACAACAGAAATCAATTTTTTTTTTTTTTTTGCAAAAAGCTGAAACCTCAGAAAATATGCTTTCAAACACAGTTTCAGCATTTTTTGCATATCCTTCAGTTTGGATGTAACGGTCTCTATAAATTTCATCGCTGTTTCCAAGTCCGCTAATTCAGTTTGAAGAAGTCGGCTAAGTGGCAATGTGACCGCGAATATGTCTGCTATGCTTCTAATTGAACACTGAAACTGTAGGGTTTTAATCAATGTACTTAATAGAAGCGCCAACGATGCACTCGTATTGTCATCCCATTCTGATATTTCGTCCAGAGAAACAATGACCGTGTTCAGCAGAACAACTTGCTCCATGATCAAGTATAAATTTGCAATAATCTTCCTACTAAACTTTAGTAATGCGGTATCATAATAGCCAATTTGAGGTATCGTGATACTGGAGCATGTAGCAAAGAATAGTATGCTACTTTGAAGTGATACTGCTCCCTCCAACAGCAAAAACTACTAGATGCTAAATTTTTTTCTGATACCTGCTCAGGGATCAATTATTCTGCAGAACAAGCCCATTGACTGCTGTTGGGAGCTCCGGAAACACCAGTACCGACTCCTGACGCTTAACCCAGCGTGTGGGACACAGCTTCTTCAATTTTGTAGCTGTAGAAGTCGTTTCCAAAAGATGAATATTTTTTGTTAAGACTGATTGCCGCTTTGGAGTATTAAAAATGAGCATATACTGCTTAGTGATCCCATGCAGTTGCGAATCAATGGAACATTGCTAGCATCAGAAATGGCAAAGTTTAATGAATGTGCAGCACAATGGACATATATAGCATGTTTCAGCACATCTCGAACAAATTTTTGAGCTCCTTTAAATCGTCCACTCATTGCAGCCGCGCCATCTTTGGCCAACCATCTTTTGAGTGTCAATATTTAGATGTTTCATCGTGTTGATAATTACTTCTGCCAAAGCTTCTCCAGTTACGTTAATGACAGGCACAAAGCATAGAAAGTCTTCTGGTATACGTTTTTATTTTACATCATAATATCTAAAGCATAATGAAAATTGCTCTACATTTGCGATATCCGTTGTTTCATCTGCAAGCACTGAGAATGTCTTTGACGAGTTTATTGACTCAACAATGTGAGTAGTAATAACTCTATTACATGCATTTATAATCTCGTTCTGGATTCGAGGACTTACATATTTGGCGTTTCTTGCGCCAGTCTCTAATGCTGCTTCAATGTGGTATCACCAGCGTCAACACGATATCGTGGCAGCGAGCAAAAATTTCCATAATTTTCGACCGACTGCTCCAGAATATCATTTTTCTCAGAATGGCCACGTAAAGCAAGTCCTTGGCGACCTAGAAAAATCACAGTTTCAATAATAGATCATGGGCTCGCTCTATTCTGCCGTACTTGCTCCGCAAATGTAGTGTAACTTGCGCTTTGATTGAGTCAACACGTCGATTTTCAACTTGGTTTCGGGACAATTGCTGCAATACTGCTGCTTGGTGGATGGGTGCCATTTGGTGCTTATCAAAAATCTCTAACGCATCCTTCCAGTTTTTAAATGGCTCTTTGACCAGCTTCTTATTTGTTGCTAATCTCCCAAAAAAGACGCAAACACCACAAAAGGCACTAGCCGTAGACGTTGAGCTAGCCATGGCCAACGAGTCAGCAAATTGTGTTTAAAACGCCAGTTTCGCTTACCACTTTCCGAAAATGTAAATGGGACTGGTGGAACCTGAATGCATTGCAATAACCAGAAAACTATATCTTATAGCTGCCATAAGAACCATCGGTCGGAAAATGGGTTTTAGGTAGAAAAATGTTTGCATTCTTTAATTCTGAGGCTTCAGAACACTTGCAAGGGTATAAAAACTTACCAGTTTTCTTAAGCTTTAGAAAATAACGATATATCGATGTTTTTTGGAGCCGATATATCAAATATCGAGATGGATATTTTGAGAAATATCCACAACCCTAGCCAGAACCGATGTCTGAGCATGGACAGCAGCTGCCAGCTCAGCGTATAGCTCAAGCTTTCATCTGGATCGTTCGACTCCAATCCTTGCTGCAGCGAACGAAGGACCTTCCCGATCAGTAGGTGGCCCAGAGTGACCACCTCTCCGTCGTTGGGGTCGGCGCTGGTGTGAAAGAGAGGCCGAAAGTTTAGGATGGCCTCGACATCCGCCAGATGGGCTCTGCCTTCGCACTCGATGAGTGAAGCGTTGGCTATTTGGCGCACGAGAAACTGTTTGAGCGATCTGACCGCCGCTTCCCAGAGACATCCAAAATGCGGTGCGCGAGGTGGAATTAAACTCCATTCCATTCCGTGCTCCGCAGCGAACAACTGCAGAATGGACTGCTGTTCCTCGAACGCTATCTGAAGTTCCTTCAGTGGATTTCGGGATCCGATGAAATTCGTCGCATTTTACGAATATATCCTCATCATCATCTTGCGATGAAACTCCTGAGGACCAAGAAGAAGCAATTAGTCGAAAGATCAGGTACAAGCTCTAGGTGAACAGCCTTTGTAGCAAAACACACGAAAACTGCAATATACATTTTTGTTGCAGCTCGTCCGCTAATCCTTAGCGATACATTTATGGGACGCCAAAAATCTACACCGCAAATGAGAAACGGTCGAACATTTGTGAACCTATCCTCAGGCAGATTACTCATTAACTTAGGCTTAAAGCGAAAGCAGTGGAGACATTTTCGAACAAATGGAGTACATTCTGGGCGTGCATTTACAATCCAAATTTGTTGCCTAGAAGGCCAAGCATTGTTTTCGCATTTGCAAGACAATTCCTAAAGTAAAGGTATCTAAGGTATAGGGTGACAAATTGGCTCTTGATTGGCAGTAAAATTGGGAATTATGATTCAAATGAGAGAGGAGCATGTAGAAACCGGCCATTTACTAGAATCAAAGAGAATTTCTGACCTGCGTCACAGAATTTTGAATAAACGGCGTAAGCGTTTGCAAACTTGGCTGAAGAATTTGTTTGTTTTTAAGTTTCAAAAATTCTTTGAAATTCGCTTCTTTGAACTACCATTAGTTTCACACTCGGCTGCAGTGAGTCTGATCGAGATTTTGAAATATTTAAAAATCTGTATACATATGCGAAAACTCGGAGCAGCTTGGCATATGATGAAAATCGACATATGATATTGGCGAGAAAATAGGGTTTCGATACTACATGTACTTGGGCACTTTTTCTCGATTCCGAGTTAATAAGCTCTTGCGATATGGAAAAAAGAGGATTTGTTGGCCATCTTGATTCATCTTCCATCTTCATATAGAAATTGTGAACCTTTGAGCCAAATCGACTCATTGAGATATATGCAATATCTGCTGGGCTGGATTGTGATGGCACGTGTCGCCAAATTATATTTTCGGACAGTTCCTGGATTGTGGGCACGCCAGATTAGAAGGCGGCGTATTGATCCAATGTGAGTGATTTCTAAGTCCGTCTAGAAATGCACTCTCGATTCGACATGTGTTCATGACTTGTTTGAGGTGTGCCTATAATTGAGAAAAGAGAACTGCGGCACACAGCTCGAGTCGTGGAATGGACTTCGTTTTAAGTGGGGCCTCTTGTTTTTGCCGATAGTCATCGGCAGCAATCTTTACCGTTCCAAGTGGCTCGAATTTACAAGCAGAATCCAAACGCATGACTCGATGCATCCGTGATCCCATGATCTTGTATACCACCCACAGGCACCAGTATATCGTAGAATACTTATTTGGTGGACATCCAACAAATTTTAAGTTAGCTCTTGCCATCTTGAATGTTATGATATGGGAATAGTTTCGTCCCACTGAAGCTGCAATCGGCAAAGCTCTTGAAGCAATATAGTTGCGATTATACTGAAGGAGGTCATTCTTTTATAAACGAATTTCAAAATTTTTATTTTTCATTTTAATAAAAAAAAGATCTCGACATGCCCATCATAACGCAATTCTTGCCTTGGCACAAAATTTGTTGTTAATTTTATAAACACCTCAAAATCGTCAAAAACGGAAAATGAAAAGGGTTTTAAAACGTGATATTCAGGTTTGGTTTATCGGACAGGTATAACTGATACTGGTGAAAAAGTATTTTATTGTAGCTACCAAATAATAGTTTTATAGATTTTTAAATTATTTAATAATATTAGTAATTGTTGCTAAAAATTATTTATAATTTTTTCTAGTGTTAACCACCATGATATAGCTTCTAAGGATAAACAATTTATTGCCCTAAATATAACTTAAACTTGGTGTTTTCAAAAGATGGAGACTTTTATGGTTTAAAAGTTATGAATTTTTGAAGTTATAAACAAATAAAAAGATGCCCTTAAATAAAAATTTCTCACGTAGTCAGTTTTAAAGTCATGTGATTGAAACTTGGCAATTGTGCTTTATATTTATCAAGCTTTTCAAAATTGCCAACATCACACAGATCGGACATCTATATCATATAGCTGCCATAGAAATGCTGAATTTGGTTGTGGTATAATATACTTTCAAAACTCTGGTCACCCTAATCCACAACATAATGCAATTAATCATAGCATTCGTAAGGCAGCTATATGAAATAGACGTCCGATCTGTGTGATGTTGACATTTTTGAAAAGCTTGATATATATAAAGCCCACTTGCCAAGTTTCAGTCGTAGAGCTTTGAAACTGACTGAGTGGCAACGCATTCTTTAAGGGCAACTTTTATTTGGTTATAACTTCAAAAATTCATAACTTTTAAACTATAAAAAGTCTCCATCTTTTGAAAACACCAAAATTTAAGTTACGTTTAGGACAATACATTGTTTATGCTTAGAAGCTATATCATGGTGGTTAACACTGAGAAAAATTATAAATAATTTTTAGCAACAATTACTTAATATTATTAAATAATTTAAAAATCCATAAAACTATTACTTGAGTAGCTACAGTAAAATACTATTCACCAGTATCAATTTGATACCTGTCCGATAAACCAAACCTGAGATATCACGTTTTTAAAAAACCCTTTTTTCCATTTTTCCGTTTTTGACGATTTTTGAAATTGTTTATAAAATTAACAAAAAAATTTTGTGCAAAACCGCAAATTACGTTATGATGGGCATGTCGAGATCTAATTTCGGATTTTTTTTTATTAAAATGAAAAAAAAAATTTTTTTTAACTGTTCGGCTTATAAAAGAATGACCCATATTAAGCCAAGAGGGTCGAAAAGGCGTGCGGTTACAGAGAGAATATTGCGCTTTGTAGAGATTAATTTTGCGAAACTGTTGTCCAAATGAAACATGTGAGTTTTTGAAGTCCATCGCTTAGACAATGTTTTGGTTGAATCGGCATCATTGAAACACAAAGTTTTTTCTGAGTTGGTTGATTCCATCAATTGTGGATGGTTTGAAAACCATTTGGCCAACTGGAAACCAGCTGATTCAAGGATTTGAATCACCTGAGCAATGATTGTTTTCAGCGTGTCAAGATCATCAGCCCCAGCAAGCATATCGTCCACATAAGTCACAACAGATGACTTTAGATCCGATTGCATGACTTTCCTTGTGTCTTTAAGGCATAACGGTTTAAACGAAATTTTATTAATGATAAGACTAATTCCCTCACAACAGTTGGTCCCACCATTAATATATCATTTAGAGACTTTTCGAAAGTTGTTTTGCACGAAGCGTCAAAAACAGCTTGGTGGAACTACTATTAGGCCTCAGGACACACTGATGGATAAAATAATGTGGTCCTGGTGGAATATTATTGTCTGTATCCGACATGTGGCCAAGCTCCAGATGCTCTTTCACAAAATCAAGATACATTTCATAAAGAGCCGTATCTTTGGAAATTATGCGTTCGTATGATAAGAAAAGTCTTTTCGCAGTAAAGAACATACTCGGTTCTTTACTAGGGTTCGCACTTAAGCACAATCTGACTTCAAAGCGACCCGAACTTTTTTTTTGAAGTCCTCTTCACAAGCCAATTGCTCTGCAGAATATCTTACAATTTCGCTTTTATTGGGAATGTTTTCAATTTCCCAATATCGTTCCACCATTTGCTTTAATGAGCTATCTTCTGAAGAAAATGTTACAGCACAACATGATGGAGCTTGAACTAGCATTTTCTTACAACGCCCAGATACTATCCATCCCACCAATGTTTTCTACAGTAGTGGAGTCCCTTCGGCAAGTCTTGTTTGACATGTGCACAACAAATTGAAGAAAGAATCGGCACATAACAATAAGTCAATTCCTTGAGGCTTGTGGAATTTGGGTTCAGCCAAGTCGAGATTGGTAGGGATTTTCCACTGAGAAATAGGTAGGCTGCGATCGGGTTGATGTTTAGTGATGCTGCTTAGCACCCAAAAAGTCTGCACTAAACTAGTGATTGTTAAATCTTGAGTACACTGTAGTCGTCACTTCCTTCCTTGCTACCAGACTAAATTGACCTGCTGAGGTGACTGTCAAACTTGTATATGCTCTTGATAATCTTAGAGCTGACTTCAGACCCTGAGTCCAGTAAAGCTCGTGCCAAATGAATTTGAACAAATCGGCCACAAAGTTTTACAACAGTGCAAAACAGTGTGATGTAAGCATGAGCATACTCTAAACTTTGTCGATGTTCAATTGGAACCCTGTACATGTTTGAAAAAAATTAATGTATAATTTATTACTCTTGACAAAATTAATCCTTGACAATTTCTAAGGTGGTTATTGTAGAGCTGGAGAAACATCGATGGTAACATCGATGCATCGATGATTTTATCTAAGCTGCAGACATCGATGATTTTTTTTCACAATCGATGGTTTTGCAACCCTACATACACAATAAACGGCCACGCTATTTTCTTATAAAATTTACTTGGCGTCCATAGGAAAGGTAAGGTGACCAATTTGCTGTTCTGTCTATATGCAACTATCCAAAAAATGTGATTGGACCAAACCCTATTATGTATGAATATCTATTTACATGCTATAATCATAAAATTGCGACATATCAAAACTCACAAATTTTTCATGATTTGAACTTTTAGTTCAAGATATCTTTCGACTTCCCTGCCTTAACGTTTATGTATTCCGGCAACATCCACAGCTTTTGAAAGGACATTCAGTAAAGCTCCTACTCGGACCCCAAAGCCAATGAATTGGAAGCGTTTAATGTTCCTTTATAAAAATTTAAATAATTTTAAAAATACTCAAAAAGAAATATTTGATCTAAAACCCTGGAAGGGACATTGGTTTTTTAATTTATAAAATTTATGTATATTCTCTATTTATTTTCAATTTAATCTCAAGCAGGAAAGTGCTTTAGTAAGCTGCTTCACCAGACTCTTAAAATTTTAAATAAATATCGATGTTTCATCGATGTTATACTGCTAAAACATCGAAAACATCGATGTACGTAGACACCGATGTTTCTCCAGCTCTAGGTTATTGGCACTGCAATACAAACACTTTACGTCTGCACTGGCAGCCTTTGAACAAACGAACGAGGACTTTAAATCCTTTTTATGTTGTACAGCAAACTTTGGTTTGTTCCTAGCTCTATCTGCCGAGAGGTGCTGGTATCGTCTGTTTAGCATATTAACGCAATCAGACCATTTCAGCAGTGCGGTATAATTGAGCTGTTCTTCATACTTGGATTGTGAGACATAAGCCACTTTTGACACCACTATATTATGAGTAATAATAACAAAGAATCAAATATTGCGGACACGGTGTCAATGATGATCGCAAAGCAGGAGAAGATGGCTTGTTTAGAGCAGGAATATCAAACCGTTGTGCAATAGTATCGAAAATTATCAGGCGCTTACTGTCATAGACCCGCTTTAGACACGCTAAAGCCTTTGTATAGTGTTTATCTGAAACTTGGAACGCTTAAAATGTTCAGGTGTAAAAGGTGATTGAAAATCTCTATGTTTGGTAAAGATTGATCAGAATCCACCAAGCTCTCAAAAAGACCTATGAATTGTTTGCAGTTAGCGTGCACTAAATCTAGGTAATTTCATTTTTGGTAAATTGGAATGACTCTGCTTTGTACTTAAAGCTGACATATACAACGCCTTTGTTGTGACACAATTTTCTTCTAATGAAGGTCGATTTTTATTTATCGATCTCTAATTGTATGGACATTGCATTTAAGATATACGAAATTTGCAGATCCAAGCGGCATTGGAGTTCAATGGGTTTAAGCGAGAATTCTTTTCCCTCAGGTGCTCTTTTCATTCGAGTGATGTTTTTTTTTTTTTACTGTTTGGAATTTATTGAATCTTCTCTTAATGAGACTAACAATAAGTTTTCAAATCTTAATCTAGAAACTATTGTAAAACCATCCCCTATTGGGGGTGATGTCATCTTCAATATTATCTAGTTTCGAAAACAGACGTTTTAACTCAATGCTGTTGCAACAATCACTTGTCTGATCCAAGTTTTCTTGACTTGAAGCACCATCGTTAAAACGTTCTTTATCGGCAATCGTATCGATCACCGTATAATTGTTATCATTCTTTGATGGCATATCTGATTTGTATTTGTATTATTTAGTTGTAATAAGTTTCAATAACTTATGCATGTTTTTTAAGAGAGGAAAGAAGAAGAGAAATAAGTGCAGCTTTATCGTAGGTAAAGTTAACGCACCCAAAGCCTAACGCAGGCCAGCAGCCAGCAAACGACAATCAAAGCGACCAACGAGAAATCAAACGAACCGAAAGTAGAATTTGAGAAGAATTGAGTCTAACTGTCGCAATATTGCTGTACTTATGTATTTACTCTTCTCTTTGTTGCGAGTGGTGCCGAACAAGTAATGACTCTCATAAATTTTTCACACCATTCGTTTATACCAATTATCCACGACAAATTTTAATATGTTTTATTTTTCGATGCACTTTTAATTCCAATTTATTTAATTTGTATTCGAGATATATATGTATGTTGCTTCAATGTTCACAAAATTCATTTTAATGCATCTAATAATAAAAGTTTTTTTCTTTCTTTAGACAAATAGCTTTTACACATACGGTCAACTTCACCAGCTATTGGCTCCAGCTGTGTGAAGTAATATAGCCATGAAAAAGCAAATTCTCAAACTTTGACGTTCGGATTCGGCGTTAAACTGTAGGTCCCTTTCTCTTGTGCGATAAATTTAAAGCACCCACGCCAAGAGATTGAGAGAAGCTTGGCTTGGCCTCGTTGGAGGAGCTATCAATGTTGCGACTCATGAGGGCAACGACACGTCGATGATGCAGCAGCAATTATTTTTCACAAGTGGGGTGGGTGCGACGAAATCCAACGCACGCAGGCAGCTAACCAGTCTTAGAATATTAATTTGTTTTTTAAATAATACAAAACTTTCCGGAATCACTGCCTCAGGGGCCATGTTTAATTTGAATAAAAAATACAAGAAAAATTAACCACTACGGTTATATGGAGAATCGCGGAAAAGTTAAAAGACCTGATCAGCTGCTGCGTTTGCCAAGGAGAAAACGACCGTTCGCTTTGTATGTAAAAACAAGAAGAAGGTTTATTTCAGCTGACAATGAGTGGCTAGACTATGAGCATAAGTAGCAGAGACTAGCTTTCAATGCTTATCTAAAGCTTATTGATGAGTTTTTACATGTGTATGTTATGTATGTTTCAATTACATTCGTTTTCAACATATCTTTGACTTCATTTACTTCAAATAACACAGCCCAACACTGTTTTTGGTGCAGGTCTATTTTTATCAGATTATGTTAATATAGATTGCACTGAACAAAACTGTATCATTGGTTTTGTTCTATCAGCTCTTGTTTCCAAGATATGGCGGAAAAACGAAAACGTTGCATTTTTGGCACCCTAGGGGACTCGGAGTACCTGAGTATCACCTTGGCAGCAGTACTCATGGAGTGTGATATACGATTCCACTGTTCGCATATATCGGAAGAAGATGGGAAGGTTTCCCTGAGCAGTTCGGCGAGTTTAGCTGTGTAGGCTTCTTGTGATCCCTTGTGATTGCAGCTTCTCGACGTTTGGTACAGAATATATAAAACGTAGTACTCCCTGAATGTTATTTAACATTTGCCTTTTTTCTCCAAAAGTTCTATGTTGAAACAAGTAGCCTTTTCACAGTTCCTATAAGAATTTAAATTACGAATCTAGTCATCCTCCCATAAACATAAATATGTATTTTCCTCTTTAACGGGCTATAACTTTGCCAAATGAGCTGATTTAAATGCCATAAAAATCACAAAATTAGATCATATGTTTGGCCATATGCTCAGATGGGGAATATATTAATCCAAGAACCGTGTTAGCCTGTACGGGATGATTTATTTTGATAAAAATGATATAAGTCGAAAGATATATGACTTTAGAGGCCAATTTAGACACTTTTCGCTGTACTAATATAGCGCCTTTAAATTTTTAAAAATACATTGATATGTGCTTTGTTGCAAATAGTTCATAAACTTACATATTTATGCTTAGTGTGGCCTCCATAAATCCTAGAGTGCCAAAAATGCAACGTTTTCGTTTTTCCGCCATATCTTGGAAACAAGAGCTGATGGAGCTAAACCGAAACCAGTTTTGGAATCAGTGAACATAAACTTATCATATTTTTAAATCATCAGGGCTGCACCTCACAAAGATGGTCATTTTGTTGGCCTGTGTAATTTATGTAAATACAAACTCTACAGACTAAACTTATTTCATAGGGGATTTAACAGCTCCGTTTCTGAAATAAGAATTTATTATTTTTTTTCAGTAGATCCTTTTACATTACTCTCTTACATTACATCTTACGTAAAAGTGGCATTCTTAAGTAGAAAAAATACAAAAAACAATTTTTTTATGTTTGTCCAAGGCGTTTATTGATTTTTTTTGATTTTTTTTGAAATATTCTTGGTCGTTGAATTCAAACTTCTAAACCAATGTAGCAGCTGAATTACCTTTCGATTCATATCTTGCTGGACTCTATCTGACAATTAGTGTGAGATATGTGAGATATGGTTTAAAATGTAAGAGCACCTACAAAAAAAAAAGGAAAAAAATCATATTTCAGAAACGGAGCCATAAAAAAATGTCTAAAATCGATTTTTGAGATCACCATTCCAAACGACATTAAAAAAATATTTGAGTTAAAATGGGTAATTTTTTTCGTAAACTAGTGTAGTCGGTTAATTTAATTTGGAAATTATTTTTGATTTGTTGTTGTTCCTGCGGTTGTTGTTGTATTCCGGTTCAAAGTTGGCCAACAATTTAAAATATAGGACCGTGGTTGAAAAAAATGTTTGAGAACAGATTATCTGAAAGTGATACTGAAAACGAGGTTTTGTTTAGAAATCATGTAGTTCTGGTGTGAACTAGGATATTTTGGATCGGTCAGTAAATAGCGAAGGTACTTCAAGTTCATTCTTTAAGCGCTAGCTCGATGTTTGTTTCGCTTTTAATTTTTTCCCCCGAATCCGCATATAAACCAGAGAGCAAGGCACTTGCATCGCCTATGCAACAAAAATGTACATGATACAATAAATACAAGGTAGCGCACTGCGCAGCTTCGTTATTTCTAGCCGGCCTTGGTTCGATGACTCAAAGTGGTAATCTGTTGTATCGTACCGACATTGATAGTGGACACCTATGATTTCCTAATGTAGTCACCGTACACGTCTATCGAAAGCTGTCAAAAAATATAAGTAACATTTAAGTGCCCCAGGATTTCGTGTATGTTTTAGCTCTATGGTTCTTCGGTAAATTCTAACTTTTAGTTATCGTATCATGCAGGCAGCTTGTTATACACTTGAAAAGTGTATTATAATTTTGCCCAAAAGTTTATAACGCATAGAAGGAATCATCTCCGACCACATAAAGTCTGTCCGTCCGTCCCGTCTGTCTGTTTTTACGCGCACTAGTCCCTCAGTTTTGAAGCTATCGAGATGAAACTTTGCACAGAGTCTTCTTTTGACTGCACGCTGCTAATATGTCGGAATCGACCGGATCGGATGATTACTTCTTGTAGCTGCCATAGAAATATTCGGTCGGAAAATGGGTTTTAGTAAGAAAAACTGTTTTGTTCTTAATATTACCGCTCTCAAACACGGTCATGGGTAATATTGAATGTTTTCAAGCTGATCTGCGAAGTTTGGTCGAAGTCGACAATCGTTGAGACAAGCTTTTTTTAGTGTATCAGAACTTTGGCACAGACGAAGTTAGCTTTGCCTTTCTCGTTTTTTTTTATTAAATGTGTGAGTTAAATCGGTTTGCTCTGGTAGAGTAAATACTGTGAAACTGAAATCATTTTTATTACGATTATCTTAAACTGGACAATGAGAAATTGGCGTACATTTATTTTTACAATTTTTATTGAGTCGACCATTCATTTATTGGGTAAGTATTTCCTATGTATGATTGTTGCCGTATAGGCTCGTTTGACGCAGGTGAATTTACAACCGAACTCCAATGTTGTCTAGGAAACACATTCGAATTGGCGTAGGGTGATGGCGATGGTCCTCCGCTATATCCTGGTGTTGAATGTAAGTTGGAATGGTACGGCGTAAAGTTTAAATTTCCATAGGAGGCGTAATTATTAATATGGTAAGTAGAAGGAGTAGCGATTTTGTGCTTATTGTCGTAGTAATCATAATATTGTGGAGGATAAGAGTGTTGAAAATGTTTGCTGTGGTAATATGAGTTTTCTGTTAGTTCGCTGTTTGGAACAATCGGATTCGAAGATGACGCACTAGACTGAATACAATGAACATTGTTATAGCTCTCGCTCATATCAGATAATTGTGCTTGATGTTTGTACGGCGGCTGTTGTGCGTAATCTAAGCCACAAGGCAATTGGTGCTGATTTTGGGAAACTCCGAATTCAGGTGAAGTCAAGCTATTGCTCAGCTTTGGCTGCTGCTTAATATGTTGAATACTCTCTGATGTTCCATTTGGCATTAATGTCACTTCATCTCGGCTAATTTGCTCACTTTCTTTGGTAACCAACCCTTGCAGTTTATCACTAACGCACTTCTCCTCTGCAATATCTGAAATGATAGCAAAAGTAATTAAATTAATATAAAATATTATTTAAAGGTTCAATATTATGTTTTTAAGGTACCAAATAACCCGGCGGCCTTCGCTCTGTCGTCTTCATAGCAGCTAAAGCCGATATCAGTATCAGTGCGAAGTCGATTGAGAGAGATAAATATTGGGACCTCTAGAACATCTGTCCTGAAAATCTCGAGAGATTTTGGCCTCAGTGTCAGGTCTTCGAGAGATTTAATGTTGTGACCAAGATAATAGTCCTCTAAATATGAACCGAACGAGAATTTCGTGACACGGATTTTGGGTTGGAATTTGGTTGGAAGAGATTTCGACGACACCTCCAATTACACAGGTTTACAAAAACAGGAAAGCTATTGCAAAGAAAAAGTTAACAAATAAGGGTCGCTGAATAAAAATCCATATTCTGTTTAAACCCAGCACGTCAGGATTCCGAGATATTTGTTTAAAAGTGTGTTTGTTTACATTTGTAGATCCTGAGACCACATTATGTAACCTTTTCTACCCTAACCTTACAAAAATCTATTTTTTTTTAAATAACCATATTTCCCTAATGAAAATCCAACAAATGGTATCTTAGGTAATTGTCTATTATACGTCCTTCCTCTCCAAAAATTCCGAAATTAATTTTCCTCAATGGACCACGAATTATAATGAATTTACGTGCAGAAATTAATTGGCGGTCATCCATGGTTTCTTTTAAAATGAATTTAGAAATTTTCTGTTTTTGCACCGAAATTATGCATGTGCTTCTCTTCAAATGTCAAATAAATAATAAAAAATATTAAATTTGTCAACAACTCACACCTAGAATTTAACTGCAATGACATTTTCAAGTTTAAAAGCAGACCAATATTGAAGTATTTGGCCTATTCAGTTACGTGGATGAGGCTCTGAACTTTTTTCACACCACCCATTAGAGCAGAGTTCCTCAGCTATAGCCCCTGGGGCACACCGAGTGCTTGCCGAAGTCATGCTTCACTGTGTTTTAGAAAGAGACACAGTCATTTTAGCGCTGTCTTAATGGGAAACCCTGCATTAGATGTAAAGTTGAAGGCGCGTTTACATCCACCTCCTATAAATTAATATTTTGAAAAACGAAAATTTTTTTTAAAAAATCGCGCGATTTTTTTAAAAAAAATTTCGGCTGCGGCGTTAATTTCTACAAATTTGTGAACAACTCACCCCAACTCATCAGACTCCCGCTCGATGCCACCAAACACCCATTGGCCTTCCACTATTCTTCCACAATTGAACTTCCTTTTGCCAACTTTGGACTCGTCAATTTCAATAACTTTTCCAGGTCCTCCAATGATGGAACGGCTGTTATTTACACTCCAGTCAATATATACTTCCCCCAGGAAACTTTTCCAGTCAACAATAGATTGACGGGAACACCCCATTTCGGCCTCCAAAAACTCAGTTTCGCCTCTCAGTTTGACCACATCCCACATAACAAATTTGCAAATTTCAGGTATAGAAAATTTTGTACCAGCAAAAAAGTGTTTTTGCGAACACTTTCTACAAAATTGCACTGTACTTTTTGTTTTTTCTTCTTCTTATTGTCCATTTGCACTACGGAATGGCAACGAAATACGATCCTCCTCGAAATTTTGCAACGGAATTTTTGGAGAGGAAGGACATATAATAGACAATTACCTTTAGAAGAAATTTTGCACACTTCACCACATTTTGAACAGTTGATTTCCTTTAAAATGGCATTATGACTAATAAGGACAAAAACTTCGAAATTGCAGTTTTACAAAATTTTTTAATCAGAATTTTTGAACAAAAGTACTCGCAGAACAATTGAACTCAACAAATTTGTTCACAAATTTCATATTTATCTCTATAAATATAAAAGAGAGTGTCCTGACTGACTGACTGACTGACTGACTGATTGGCAATCATCGCACAGCCCAAACGGTAAGAGATAGAAAGCTGAAATTTGGACAGGAGTTTCTGTTAGTGGTGAAAGTGCGTACTAAAGCGTCGGAAAAGTTGGTATGGGAAAAATGTTATTTTTCATGCGATTGACTTGAAACTTGGTTTGTAAGCATAGTACGCGAAATAATTCGACACGTGTTTTCCCGATTTTGGAAAATCCGCCCACGAGGAAAATGGTCGGAAAATTCTGAATGAAAAAAACTATTTTTCATCCGATTGGCTTGAAACTCGGTTTGTAAGGATAGAATATGAAATAGTTTGAAGTGAGATTTTGCGATGTTGGAAAATTTGACCCAACGGTCGGAAAACTCCCGGAAAATTCTGCATGAAAAAAACTATTTTTCATCCGATTGGCTTGAAACTCGGTTTGTAAGGATAGAATACGAAATAGTTTAAAATGTGATTTTCCGAAGTTGGAAAATTTCACCCAACGGTCGGAAAACTCCCGGAAAATTGTGCATGAAAAAATAATTTTTCACCCGATTGGCTTGAAACTCGGTTTGTAGGGACAGAATTCGAAATAATTTAAAATGTGATATGTCGGAAAATCCGCGTTGGCGTGAAAATGCCCGGAAAATTCTACATGCAAAATAGCTATTTTTCATCCGATTGGCTTGAAACTCGGTTTGTAAGGACAGAATACAAAGTAAATTGAAATGTGATTTTCTGATGTTGGAAAATTTGACCCAACGGTCGGAAAATTCCCGGAAAATTCTGCATGAAAAAAACTATTTTTCACCTGATTGGCTTGAAACTCGGTTTGCAAGGACAGAATTCTTAATAATTTGAAATGTGATTTTGCCATGTCGGAAAATCCGCCTAGGCGTGAAAATGCCCGGAAAATTCTACATGCAAAATAGCTACTTTTCATTCGATTGGCTTGGAACTCGGTTTGTAGGGATAGAATACGAAATATTTCGAAATGTGATTTTTCGATGTTGGAAAATTCGACCTGACGGTCGGAAAATTCTGCATAAAAACCACTATTTTTCATCCGATTGACTTGAAACTCGGTTTGGGTGGGATGTGGGTGGTATGCAGATGCGAAGTGTGTGGGATGTGGGCGGGAAGGGAAGTAGGTGAGATGCAGGTGGGATGTGGGCGGGAAGTGGGCGGGATGTGGGCGGAAAGTTGGTGGAAAGTGAGTGGGAACTGGGGGAAATTGGGTGTAAAGTGGGTGGGATGTGGGTGGACTGTAGGTGGAAAGTGGATGGTGGGATGTGGGCAGGAAGTGGGAGGGATGTGGATGGGATGTGGGCGGGAAGTGGGAGGGATGTGGGCGGGAAATGGGATGGAAGTGGTAGGGAAGTGGGAGGGAAGTGGGAGTGATGTGGGCGGAATGGTGGCGGAAAGTGAGTGGGAACTGGGTGGAATGTGATGAAGAGTGGATGGGAGGTATGGGGGTGGAAGTTGGAGGGAAAACCCATCAGCAAAGAGAATTCTGTTAAAGGCGCAGCGAAGCGCGTCGGGTTATTTGCTAGTCTATATATATAAAAGAATTCAACCTGACTGACTGACTGACTGACTGGTGACCGTCGCACAGCCCAAACCATAAAAGATAGAAAAATGAGATTTTCACAGTAGTTTTATCTAATGCTGAAAGTGAGTACTTAGAACGGATTTTGGAAAATTCTGTCGGGAAATGTGGAAAATTCGCGGAAAACTGTTGTATGAAACTTTTTTGTTTTTCATCCGATCAAGTTCAAACTTATTTTCAAAGATCTATATGAAAATTCAACAACAACTGCATACCAAACTTCCGGAAAATTTACCCCCCCCATTGGTGGAAAGTGGGTGGTCAAGGTTGTATGGGCGAAACTATAGTTGCCAGCGATTTGCTCCAAACTCATTTTCAAAGTTACGCATAATAAAATATAGGAAACGTAACTTTAAAATTTTGGAAAATTTATCCATGAAGTCGGAAAATTCACGGAAAACTGTTGTATGAAACTTTTTTGTTTATTGTCCGATCAGATTCAAACTCATTTTCAAAGATCTTTATGAAAATTCAACAATAACTGTGTACTAATTTTCAGGAAAATCCCACCTGGAAAAGTCGGAAAAGGGTCGGAAAAGTTTGTATGGTAAAAAATTTTTTTCATCCGATTGACTTGAAACTTGGTTTGCAAGAATAGTACGAACAATAATTCGACACATATTTTCGCGATATTGGAAAACCCGCCCACGAGGAAAATGGCCGGAAAATTCTGCATGCAAAAAACTATTTTTCATCCGATTGACTTCAAACTCGGTTTGTGAGTATAGTAAGTGAAATAAAATGAGATGTGATTTTCTGATGCTGGAACATTTGACCCAACGGTCGGGAAATTCCTGGAAAACTCTGCATGCAGAAAACTATTTTTCACCAGATTGACTTGAAACTCGGTTTGAAGGAATAGAATACGAAATAATTTGTGATTGCATTTTCCGATGTTGGAAATACCGCGGGGAAGTGGGAGAATAGTGGTTGGGAGTGGGTGGTTAGTGGGAGGGATGTGGGTGATAAGTGGGCGGGAGTGGGGAGGGATGTGGGTGAGAAGTGGGTGTGAAGTGCGTGGGAATCGGGATGTGAGTGGGAAGTGTGCACGAAGTGGGTGGGAATGGGAAGGGATGTGGGTGAGAAGTGAGTGGGAAGTGGGTATGAAGTGGGTGTGAAGTGGGTGGGAAGTGGGAGGAATGTGGGTGATAAGTGGGTGGGATGTTGGCGGTAAGTGGGTGGGATGTGGGTGGTAGGTGGGTGGTCAGTGGGCGCGAAGTGGGTGGGAAGTGGGAGGAATGTGGGTGAGAAGTGGGTGGGATGTGGGTGGAAACTAGGTGGGAAGTGGGTGGAAGCTGTGTAAGAAGTGGATAGTGGGTAGTGGGTGGGATATGGGCGGGAAGTGGGTAGGATGTGGGTGTGATGTAGGTGGGAAGTGGATGGGATGTGGGCGGGAAGTGGGCGGGAGGTGGAAGTGATGTGGGTGGGATGTGGGCGGGAAATAAGCGGGATGTGGGTGGGATTTGGGTGGGATTTAAGTGGGAATTGGGTGTAGGGTGGGTGGGATGGGGTTGGGAGTTGGAGGGAAAACCCATCTGGGGTCTACGGTGTATTATTATATCTAATATTGTTTTGTTCTATACTGTTGAAGAAGCAGCGAAGCGCGTCAGGTTATTTGCTAGTTTTTAATAATTTGACATTTGAATAAATGCACATGCATAATTTCGGTGCAAAAATAGCAAATTTCAAAATTCATTATAAAAGAAACCATGGATGACCGCCAATTAATTTTTGCACGTAAATTCTTCATAATTCGCGGTCCATCGAGGAAAAATTATTTTGGAATTTTTGGAGAGGAAGGACGTATAATAGATAATTACCGTATCTTATGAGCAACATCCAAAGTTATGTTTTATTTGGCTGTGACGTCATTCAATGCAGCTTACCTGTATACCTTCAGGTGTCATTTTTTAAGGGTTTACAAAAAATTAAGTTACACAAAAACTATAAGTGATATTTACAAGCCGTTTCTTGCATTCGATAAGTAGTCGGTTAAATTAAATTTAGAATTTTTGTTGTTGAGGTTGTTTTTGCGGTTGTTGTTGTATTCTGGTTCAAAGTTAACCAAAAATTTAAAACATAGGCCCTTGCAAAAAATTTTTGAGAACGGATTGTCTGAAAGTGAAAATGAAAACGATGTTTCGTTAAGAAATAAAGTTTTCCCGCTGTATTCCTTCTAGCTCCGTTATTTTTTGACCGATCAAAAATATCCTGGCGTGAACTAGGATATTTGGGATTGGTCAATAAATAGCGAAGTTAAGGGGTTTCAAACTCAAAATTTCGAAAATCGACTTTTTTCCATTCTATTGGTCCTAGCTCCGTTATTTTTTGACCTATCAAAAATATCCTGGGGTTCACACCAGAATGGAGGGTATAAGAAGTAATTTAAAAAAGAATTTGAAAATCGGGCGACAGTTACTCTTAAAATTTGTGCAACCATTTCTGAAAAAGTGGTTCCGAGATAATCGCATTTAAAGTTTCGACAACTGTTTTCGATGATGTGACAATTGTTTCGATAGATTTCAAACATTGATTTGATGTATTTGCAGTGGCGTAGCAAGGAGGGGCGGGGGGCTGCAAATTTTTAGGGGCGGCAATTTCTGGTGGCGCCGATTTTCAGGGGCTGCAAGTTTTTGGGGCGGCAAAATAATTAAAAAATATATATTAATTATTCTCTTAAATTAATACATAGTGGTATTCCTGAAGGTTAATTGGAATCTGCTGTTATTTCAACATGGGGAACGTTGCAAGATTCTGCACTTCAAGATCTAGTAAAATAATTAATTTTTCTTGAGTGCATGTTTGAAAGCTTTCGAGTCTGTTTAAAGGGATTAAAGATCAGTGGTCAACAATTGACGGAGTTAAATATGCTGCAGTTTTTAGACCTTGTGTTTGACTTAATCAAAGATGTTGGGGATACCATATATTTCACTATTTCATTCTGCTTCTTCCTATCAAGCCCTTCCAATATATTGATTATGTTATCAAGGGCGTATACAGGGGGGCGCTGATTTGTAGTATGCTTTGAAAATTTCTTATGAAACAAAAGTTGTGTCAACTGAACAATAATTATAAAAATAACCACATTTTTCATATTAAAAACCAAAAATTTCTACCTTTGAGCAAAATCAGAAAATTGTTTTCAGATATACCTTTTAATCAATACAGAATGAGTTATTTAATCCTTTGCTACATGGAAAAAACACAAATTTATAGCGTCAATTATAAAAGAACAATTAACAAACACCAAATAATATTTTCACGTTCGCGATATTTTCCGAATTTTTAGGGTTTACCATAGTGGACTACTTTCGATTTCTTAGGTCATAATGGCGTACAATGAGCAGGACTATCTCATGTTCTCTTTCTAAACTTAAGCATCTTTGCCACTGAAATCGAACGGGAGTTTAGGTTTTGTTATGTTTCCAAAAAACGTAGTCCAACATGTCCAATAATATCAGCCACCAGTTAAAACCTCTGCAGGCAGACTTCAATCAATGCTAATTCGAAACGCATTTGATATCAAACCAGAAAACTATGTTCGACCTCGAAATAATTTTTGTTTCGGACCAACAAAGTTAATTTTTGTTTAAATTTTGGTTAAGGAGGTGTGTGAAAAACGATTCCGCGGCATTTGCAAAAAAATTTTCGCCTGTGGCGCATTCTTCTTATATATCCCACAGTTAAAGAATTTTTCCCAATAATACTTAACAATGTCTATGATAGCAACTTCAGCAAAATAATACCGCTAGAACAATTTAGGTCTTTGTCCATCCCTAATCAAAATTCTGCGTACGTCTCTTTATGTTACAGAGAAGTTTTTATACAAAGAATTAGAATAACTTAATTTTAGAAATAAGCTTAAAATGTAGAACGATTCAAGAGAGAGGGGGCGGCAAGGCGACTTCCGCCCCGGGCGGCATAACCACACGCTACGCCACTGATGGTACTAAACCATTTCCTATTGCATAGTACCATTAATGATGATGCCAAGTTACTAAAAAGTCGACACACCCACTAATCCGGTGTGACGACTTCAAAACCAAATCAGTATCCGAACGTCTGAATTGGGAACAAAACCAAAAATTGTGCGTCAATCACAGATCCCTAGAGTGCCAAGGTCGAACTTGCTTCAAATGCAACAAAAAGCATAATATGCTCTTGCATTTAGAACCCACACCAGCTGCAGTCCTACAAGCACCAGCCGTAGGGGCGGCAAACAACAACAACTACAATCTGTTAGCTACTGCAAAACTGGCAGTACAAGCACAAAATGGATCACAGATAAACCTGATCACAGATAAACCTGATCTCTGAGCGTTTGGCATCAATGCTGTCCTTGAAACTTCATGACACAAAATTACGCATTGAAGGTATTGGAGGACAGCCAAGGACAAGCCGATCTCGAGTTAATGTCTTGGTAAAGTCCCTTCACAGTGGCTTTACGCAGAGGATTGAAGCCGTTGTGCTCCCACACATCATCTCAGATCAACCAGCACAAGCACTAAATTCGGAGAGTTGGAAAATTCCAAAAGAACTGCCACTGGCTGATCCGCAGTTTGACAAGCCAGGAAAAATAGACATGCTCATTGGTGCAAAACACTATTACTGACTGCTTCTGCCAAGTCAACGGAAGATTTCGGCCGGAGAACCAGTACTACAAAATACAGAGTTCGGATGGATTGTTGCAGGAAAGATAAATGCAACAAACAAATCATCAGCCATTTGTGCAGCAGCCACAAATGAAGAAACAAATGCCCTCATGGAACGATTCTGGACCTTGGACAAAATTGAATCGGAAGAACAGCCGCGCACGCCAATTGAAGCACACAGCGAAGCCCACTTCGTGCAGAACCTACAGTTGGCAGCGGATGGCAAGTTCATCGTGAAACTGCCATTTTCTGAACATCCTTCAGCCCTGGGAGCATCAATGAAAATAGCAACCAAAAGGTTTTTGGCACTGGAACGCAGAACAACGCCTGACACGTGGAAAAGTTACGTCAAGTTCATGACAGAATATGAAGAACTAGGACACATGAAGCAAGTGCCAGTCTCACAGATACCAAAAAAATATTACTTCATCCCTCACCACTGTTCTAAAACCGGATAGCACCACGATTCAACTGCGAGTTCGACGCATCATGCAAAATGTCAACCGGTAAATCACTAAACGACATTTTACACAATGGGCCCACTTTCCAAAGTGAATTGATGTCTATTCTACTCAGATTCAGGACCCACATATACGTCTTCACAGCGGACATAGAAAAAATGTACCGTCAAGTGAGGGTAAACCCAGAAAACCAGTTTCATCAGTTAATTGTCTGGAGAGACAGTCCTTCGGATGAGCTAAAATATTATCGTTTGAAGACGGTAACATATGGGACAACGTCAGCCATATTTCTGGCAACAAAATGCTTGGACCATCGGGCTATCCAAAGTAAGGACAGGTTTCCAGTGGGATCAGCAGATCTGAAAAACGACTTCTATGTGGACAATTGCCTGACCGGTGCCAATTCCATCCCAGAAGCGATCCAAGTTATGCATGAGTTAATCAAAATACTTAAGCCAGCTGGATTCAACCTAAGAAAATGGTGTTCGAACAACGACCAGCAAGGAATCCCAAAGGAAGACATCGTCAGCGATGTTAAACAAGCTACACATATTACAAAACGAATAGTGTGCTCAGAACTCTCGCAAATCTTTGATCCATTAGGCTTGTTTGCCCCGGTAGTGGTCAATGCGAAAATCTTTATGCAACAACTCGGGGAGCTAAAGCTAGATTGGGATGACGAATTGCCCACACACCTGGAGTACCGCGAGGATATGCAAGCATTCAATTCAATGCAGATTCCGAGGCGCATTCATGATGGCAAGACTCCGGAAACCATAGAGCTTCGCACATTTGTAGATGCCTCAGAAAAGGCATATGGAACAGCACTTTTATGTACGCTCCACCTACAAAAATAAGCAGATTTCAGTACGCATAATGTGCTCAAAATCTCGGGTAGCACCGGGTAAACCCTTCCTCGACTAGAACTATGTGCTGCACTATTGGGAGCTGAACTCACCGCCAGAGTAAGGAAGGACCTGCACATGAATCCTGAGACAGTCCCAGGATATTACTGGACCGACTCCACAGTGGTGCTTGCCTGGATTAATGCCGCTGCTTCGACCTACCATACTTTTGTGGCAAATAGAAGAGCCAAATTACAGGCATTAACAAGCCAAAGCCAATGGCGTCATGTGTCATCAGCAAACAATGCAGCCGATGTACTGTCCAGAGGAACCACAGCACAAAAATTGGCAAGTAATAATCTATGGCTTTACGGGCCACTATTCTTGCATGGTCCACGTCACAAATGGACAAGTTCGCCTAGCGTCACTCCCAGTAACCTTGAGCGAAAGACAAAACACGTCAGCTTGCCCATTACCCCAACAACAAGAGAGAAGAGCTGTATACTTGCAAACACTCAATTTCTTTCGCAAACTACAACGCATTGTAGCCTATATGCTGCGCTTCTGCAACAAAAAGAACAGAGCTGCAACACCGACATTGCAGATGGATGAACTGCAGCGCGCACGCACTGTGATCCTGCGTAGTATTCAACACGTTGAATTCGCACCTGATATTCGACAGTTACAACGCCACAATACAGTGGACAAGAAGAGTCCTATAATATCGCTCTCTCTCATATTAGGAGACGATGAAATAATTCGGGTGTGTGGCAGACTGGATATAACTCGAAGCATCAAATTTTGCTCCCATACAATGATCCAATTGTAAGGATGTTATTGCGCGAAATCCATGAAGACAATATGCATTGCGGCGCACAGGCATTACGCGGCACTGCCAGACAGGAATATTGGATCATTAACGACAAAACGATGATAAGAAGCATCATTCATAGCTGTGTTCGTTGCAACAAGCCCAAACCCAAGTTAATGCACCAAATCATGGGGAATCTGCCAGCAGAAAGAGTTACCCAAGCACGCCTATTCCTCAACGCTTTCATACCTCAGCTTTCAAGTGTTTCGTGGACGAATCGCTGGGTGAACACGCAGAGGTTCGTACACTAACTCATCGTATCACGATCGAAAGTGGGGACCTGAACGAGATCACCAACAGTGAGGACATCTACGCGGCGTTAAACCGAGGAACCGAAACACATCGCAGGAAGCGGTAGGTGCCCCCTGCTTAGGAGTGCACTAGCCAAACGATCATGAAGTGCTTGCAGCTAAACCTTAACCACTGTAAAGCAGGCCAGACTCTACTGAGACAATCCGTAAAGAAATGGAAGACAAAAGTGGCCGTAATATGCGAGCCATATAAAGCAATTGCCGGAAGCGGGTGGATAGCTGGCAATTTGGTCCTTAAATTCAACCACCTAAGGAAGTCAATACAGATCACGAAGGTTTCGTAAGGGCCAAGATACGCGATATCACCATCTATAGTTGCTACTCCCCACCAAGTTGGCAATTGTGGCAGTAAGCTAAACCTTAACCATTGTAAAGCAGGCCAGACTCTACTGAGACAATCCTTAAAGAAATGGAAGACAAAAGTGGCCGTAATATGCGAGCCATATAAAGCAATTGCCGGAAGCGGGTGGATAGCTGGCAATTTGGTACTTAAATACCCCACCTAAGGAAGTCAATACAGATCACGAAGGTTTCGTAAGGGCCAAGATACGCGATATCACCATCTATAGTTGCTACGCCCCACCAAGTTGGCAATTGTGGCAGTTTCAAACAATGCTGGAGGACATCAATTAGGACTCACGTGGAAGATCTCCTCTTATGATTGCGGGGGGTAATTGTTTAGTAGAGTTACCCCTCCCTCAACAGAAAATTCGAAAAAAAAACACTCCATGGACCGCGAGTTTACAAGAATTATGGTGTCTTCAGATTGCCTGGGACTTTTGCGGTTTAATGGTAAAAAATTTTTAAAGTTGAGTTTTTTTTAATAAGAAACATATTTGGCTTTGCCTGAACTGTCAAACAATTTATTCCTGGTAAACTCCAAATTGCGGCGCATCAACGAAAAATGAATTGTCGCAACTTTAAAAACACTTCAATAAAATTTTCCGCTTTACAGGATAAAGAGGTTTTCCAATTTGTCCAGAATCTTGGCTGCATTTTGTGGTCAAAAGCCTGTCCAAAGTGCGAGGGAGTCTGCAAGTTAGAGAATGATTTTTTTCTATGCAGGAAAACGATGGCAGTACAGAAAGGCCACCAGAAAAAGCTAACAATCAAGTGCGATTACGTGGAAAGTGTTCGATAAAACACATTCTTTGCGGAATCTGCGCTCAGTATTTCGCAAATATCAAAATATGTAGTCTGGGAAACTGTGAGAGTCAGTATATTGTACACCTCGTCGAAGTGCCAGTTTTTTACGAAATACTCGGATCGCTCAAAAGAATCTATCAACTATTTCTGGAAATTGGATATTTATATAATCCTATTAATAATAACATAATTAATAATGTGGAATTTGCCGAGGTACATAAGTCAGTATTATCTAAAAGGGTTTTTTAAAATGAGCTCCGCAGACGAATTATTTTTTTCTAAAATCGTGATTGTGATGCATATTTATATAATCCTAATAATAATAACATAATTAACAATGTGGAATTTGCAGAGGTAAGTCAGTATTATCTTCAAGCCTTTTTTTAGAGCAAAGCTCTTTTACGGACGTCAGACTGGGGGAGTAAATCTTGAAAAATTTGACTTTGCGACGGATTCTTTTGGAGTATGTCTTTTGACTTTTGTCCTTGAACTTTGTGTTTGCAAAATCAGCAGCTTTTATCATTACAGTAGTAGCGGGAGGGTTGTGTGTAGAGTGGGGATTTGGTGGGGATGTTGTGTGGATCTGGTTGGGATCTGGTGAAGATCTAGTAAAGATCTGGTGGGGATCAGGTGGGGATCTAGTGGAGATCTGTTGAGGATCTGGTGGGGATCTGGTGGGAATTTGGTGAGGATCAGATGGGGATCTGGGAGAGATCTGGTAGTGATCTGATGTGGATCTGGGGCAGATCTGGTGGAGGTCTGGTAGGGATCTGGTGGGAATATGGTGGGAAACTGGAGGGGAACTGGTAGAAATCTAGTGGGGATATGGAGGGGATCTGGGGTGGGTCAGCGGGATATCTGGTGGGTATGTGGGAAGTTGGGGGTGGAGAGAGTGGCTGCATTGAGGTGATGTTGTGTATTCTGTGCTTAACAGTGACTTAACAGTGATTTTATTTATACAGAATCCAAAAACTGTCTTTTTGCCATTACTTAAATCGGCTGTATCAGCGTAAAGAGATTCGCTCGTACCGGATGTACCATGACACACACTCTTTTTTTTAAGTAAGCGCCGCAGGCGAAAATTTTTTTTTTAAAAATCGCGCGAATTTTTAAAAAAAAATTTCACTTCACAAATGATTGATTTATAGGAGGAGGATAGTCACGATGGATTAGGCCCCTCTACATAAAAAACGACTTTCTTGGGCTTACGTGGAATAGGACTCCTTTAATTATAGTCTGTGCTTCCTTTTTAATTTTTTTATACCCTTGCAAAGGGTATTATAATTTTGCCCAGAAGTTTGCAACGCATAGAAATATTCATTTCCGACCCTATAAACTATATATATTCTTGATCAGGACGACGAGCTGAGTCGATTGAGCTTTGTCCGTCCGTCTGTCTGTCCGTCTGTCTGTCCGTCTGTCCGTCTGTCTGTTTCTACGCGAACTAGTCTCTCAGTTTTAAAGCTATCGAGCTGAAATTTTGCACAGAGTCTTCTTTTTACTGCACACTGCTAATATGTCGGAACCGACCGGATCGGATGACTATATCTTATAGCTGCCATAGGAACTATCGGTTGAAAAGTGGGTCTTTGTGAGAAAAACTTTTTGTTTTTAATGTTAACGGCTCCCACTTCAGCAATTATTAATACTATACGCTTTTACATAGATTAGGAAGTTTTTGTTAAAATCGGATGACTATATCTTATAGCTGTCATAGGAACTATCGGTCGAAAAGTGGGTTTTAATGAGAAAAACTTTTTTTTTTTTAATGTTAACGTGCCTCACTTCAGCGATTATTAATATTAAACGCTTTTATACAGATTTGGGAGTTTTGGTCAAAATCGGATGACTATATCTTATTGCTGTCATAGGAACTAGCGGTCGAAAACTGGGTTTTATTTAGAAAAATTGTTTTTTTTAATGCTGGCATTCTTAAACTCAGATGTATTAAAACATTTGCAAGGGTATAAAAACTTCGGCAAAGACGAAGTTAGCTTGGCCTTCTCGTTTTTATTCACAGGACCCTGATGATGATGACGAAGATGATAATGATTAACCACGATTATCGTCTTAAGAAGCACTCAGTTGCCACCGAATACATAAAAAAACCTGACCAAATATTTGCCAAATTTTATTACACCATTTCAGTAATGACAGTTAAGGCAGAGAAAAATTTGTTTCTTAGGCTTGGTATGGAGATACTTGCGAATAGCAAGTGCGAAATAAGACGCTCATCTCTAGTTGATTTGTTTTCAAATTTAACTTGGCGGGGAAATTCAAATGAATTAACAGCGAATAGTTGTGGTGGCCTCCAATGATGCAATAGTTGCTACAATTATAATCCTTACTATATTTGTAATTTTTTAACAATTTGCAATTTGCCAATAGGCAATTGGTGCTTTATGGACACGACTAGGGAAGAAGCTGAATGGACTGGGCCTTTACATCTCGTTTATATGTATTTATAATGGAACGCATAGATAAGAAAATGTCGTCCACGACTTGCGCGACAATGAAGTCCCAAGTCCGACTACTGAAAAGTTATGCAGCTGATCCGTTGGACATACGGAATCGCAGTCGACCACAATTGAATCACTTTGTGCTGGGCCAAAGTTGCTCATCATCAGCAATCTCGTAGGAGGAGTTAAGGTTCTCGTGGCATAAGTTGGCCAAAAGCGACATGACTCCCACTTCACATCGTTGCCTCCTTGAGTTGCGATGGGTACGCCTCTATCGCTTACACTCTTGGCGCACTTATCACTCCGGCAGAGAAGACTGTCCTTTATCGAAGACCAAGCCGTTTTGCAATGGTCCTACAGCAAAATCAAACATAGTGAATAACATAATTAAACTCAATAAATACAATATTATATTTACCTTCCTTTCCAAAGGCAGCCACCTATACTTTCTGAGATAATTTCTTTCAAGCCGCTATCATAATGCTGTTTATGGATGAGCTTCCGCAAAACAGATTTCTCTTTTATTAAATTACCTAAGGCCACCTTCTCCTCCCATAAAAAGTTGTGCCTTTTTAATGCTTTTGTTTTTTACTCAATTTAATATACCGCGCCACACTTGTATGTATATGTATGTCTACCGCCACATGTGTTGTCTATGTAGAGACGAAAAATATGTTGTATATATATTTCACACCTTCGAAATCATAACTCATCGCGTGACTATCGGGTGTCCTTCGCGTGACACTTTGACGTCGGGTGGCAACGCTGTGATATCGATATGTAAATTTCGCGCGTGAACTCCATACCAACTCACGAAACAGCAACCTGCGAAATCCGTGCGAAATAATTTTTTTTATATGAACTTTTTCATTTCGCGGGTATTTCCCGGGTATCTCCATACCAAACTTTAAACAAAAAAACTCAACGTTAAAATTATTTTTACCATTGAACCGCGGAAGTCCCAGGCGATCTGAAGACACCAGAATTCTTGTAAATTCACGGTCTATGACGGATATCTTTTCCGAATTTTTTTCTTGAGGGGTAGCTCTACTAATCAATTACCGAATCGTTTTCCGCATTAGAGGTAGGCCTAGCGAACGACGGGAAGGAACTCAATTACTGGAAGGCTGGCAGAGGTTCTATAATAGACCTTACCCTGCTTAGTAGCTCACTATGCCGGAAAACAAAATGGAAGGTTAGTGAGGAGGATGCTTCATATACTTGCAGGCAGATCAAGTTCATTTTCAATTTTTGCCACGAACCTTCCCGCCCCCCAATTTTGAATTAAAAAACTTCATATCTCCCACAGTTTTGTAGACAGTTGATTCGTACCTTCCAAAATTATGAGCAAATGAGTGAATCACCCCCCGCCGCCCCACTCCCACATTTTCACAACCAACTCCGCACAATCTTAGAGAGAGAGGAGAGAGAGAGACTTGTTGGTCTTCTAATCGCTATTGGAGTAAAGTTCTGAGGGAGGAAAGATAAATCAAAAATATCGTTTATCTTAAGAACCGCTAAACCGGATGAGTTAAATATATGTTGTATTTGTCCACAGCACAAATAAAAAAATCATTTTTGCACATTTTTATTACCAATTTTTTGGCACAAAAAAAATTATTAAAATTTACAAATTACTACATACATGAAATGGTGTTGGCTGACCGGAAAATGTAGGTGCGCGAGCGACAATGATTAGTAATAATCGCACACGCCATATTTTGGGAGCGATTTTGCATATGAAAAAGTTATCCTGCCGCTAAATCAACGATTTAGAGCTACAATTGCTTCGCCCGATTTCGCTCCCTCGGACTCTTATTCCTTCCCAAACCTCGAAAGATGGCACATCAATAAAAAAATTCCGCTCGTGTGAAGAGATCATCGATGCCGCCTAAAGTACTTTGCAGATCTTTCGGAAAATTAGTTTTCGGACAAGATCAAAAAGTTGGCAACCGCCGAAATGACAGTATTTCGCTGTAATTATGAAATCAATTAAAACCAAACAAAAATTTTTCCAAGTCATTTAGACCATATTTCTAGTATAGTATTTTGCATATTTAAAAATATATTTTACTTTTTCTACTTCCCAGTTTTTAATCACTTGGGGATATACAAAATTTCGAAAAGTATGACGGAATTTATCTGTTGTCAAGCAAGAAATATTTTTTTTGCCCATCACAGGTATTTGACAGCCCGTTAAAGTGACCAGTTTGTGCTAAGCTATTTGTGCCTTGTTTGTGCTTGAAATTTTGTGAATGTTTGATTATGAGCCATTATAATAGAATTGTATATTATGGCGCTTCAAAATATGCGAAATACTCAAAGGTATGTATTTTATAGTGTATTGAGCTTAAATTATAAATGCTTTTGTTTCGTGATGTATTTAATGTGAATGTTGCAACATATTTTAAGTAGAGAATATGTTATCTCAATTATTGTGTTTCGTGGACCAGAACTAGATTACCTAAAGTGCTAATGCGGAAGTCTGTGTTATTGTGTATATATTTAAATAGAGTTAATAACTTAAGCGCATATTTGCGCAATGACGATATATTTAAATATATATAGACAAGGTAAATTTTCGTCATAGCGGTTTGCTATAAGTTTGGTTGACTGAGTGTGCGATCAACAAAAAAAAAAAAAATGGAGGAAAGTTATCTCTGGCTTATCCAAAGTTCATATACCGTTGCAGCTTGTAATATTTATATAACAGAAGATTTTTCAATAATTTTCATTACACAATTTCATTCCTTCTTTCGATTATTGCTATGGCAGCTATACACTACAGTCAATCGATTTGGACCAAACTTCGCAGAATTATGTGGAAGCATATTATATTTGAAAATTTTGAGTTTTGGAGCGATATCATCGACAACAAACAAGTTTTTCTTATTAAGCATATTTCTTAGACCTACCTTTTCTATGGCAGTTTTACTATATATGTAGTAATCCGAATCGTAAAACTTGCTAGAATTATGAAAAAGTTTGTATCGAAAAAAAAAGTTTTTCTCACTAAAACGAGTTTTTCGTCCGATCGTTCCTATGGCGGCTATATGCTATAGTCTTCCGATCCGGCCGGTTCCAACAAATGTAGATCGTAAATGTACCTAAAAGCTTAGTGCAAAATTAAGTAGACATAGCTTTTTAACTGACGGAGCGGATGTGTGTACCTACACACCTGTCGGGGGTGGCGTTGTCACACCGGAAAAAAAAATTAATTCGAAATTATCTTCTAATATGAACAGCAAATATTTTAAGTTTCAACTTTCCATCTTTATTTTTGGAGTTTATGCCAAAAAAAGACAATTCCGCCCAATGTGCAATGTGTACCTGTAGCACTGAAACCAAAATGTTAAATAACCATCTTATACATATATACATATTTATAATTATATAAAAATCTATAAAACCATCAAAATTGTAAAATTAGTTCTGTATTGCATACCCCGCAATATCAAAACAATTTTACGTATTGCAATCATTTTTCAAACTCAAAGATCTAAGTAGACTTTACACAGCATCGTTTTGGATGTTAACTATAAGCGTGATCAGCAGCATCAATCGATGTCAAAAAATCGACTATTTTTGTTAGATTGTGCTGGTGAACGGGCATGATGCGCAATCATGTTTGCTATTTTCCGTGATTGTGTTAGATCATCTAACTTAGATGTGAATCTAAACGAGAAAGGCAAAGCTAACTTCGTCAGTACCGAAGTTTTGATACACTTGAAATAGCTTGTCTCAACGGTTAGCGACTTCGACCAAACTTCGCAGATCAGCTTAAAAACATTACATATTACCCATGACCGTGTTTGAGAGCGATAATATTGAGAACAAACCAGTTTTTCTCACTAAAACTCATTTTCCGAACCAACATTTGCATGGCAGCTACAAGAAGTAGTTATCCGATCAGGTCGGTTCCGACATATTAGCAGCGTGCAGTAAAAAGAAGACTCTGTGCAAAGTTTCAGCTCGATAGCTCCAAAACTGAGGGACTAGTTCGCGTAGAAACAGACAGACGGACGGACGGACAGACGGACGGACAAAGCTTAATCGACTCAGCTCGTCATGCTGATCAAGAATATATATACTTTATGTGGTCGGAGATGATTCCTTCTATGCGTTGCAAACTTCTGGGCAAAATTATAATACACTTTTCAAGTGTATAAAAAGAAAAAGTTTGTTAGAATTGCTTGTTTATGATTTGTTATCGATAGCACACAGCTGTCAGAAGTAAACAAACAAGCAATTTTGAGAAGGCAAATGCAAAATGAATGAGGAATCCTCTTTGTTTTTAATAAATGAATCGGCAGAGGGCGTGGTTTCGCAAGTAGCTAACGGAAATTCGTACATGGCTCTGAAGGCTCTACTGGTTGTTGCGGAGGAGGAGGAAAGCTTGAAAAGCCACCTCTTCAAGTCGCGTACGCTCCCCGTTGTTCTTTGAAGTGGCAGTACAACAATACAGAATGGACGAATTCAAGCAACATTTCATGATGTCCCGTGCATTGTAAAGGACTTATAGCTTGAGATGGGCTCTCAACGGGGTTCCCGCGGGACCCGAAACAAGTAGGGAATCAGGCGCGACGAGATTGAATTGAAATTTGTTAGTCGGGATCGGGACGGGACAGTCGTGGACGGGAACGAATTGTCCTTATTCGCCCATCTCTAATCTTAGCTCGTTGCCACTTTATTAAAATTAACACTTTCAGACCCTTCTTAGCGTGGCCCTGACATTAACTAATTGCTTGAGGAAAATTCGAGGGGGATTCCAGGAGCAGTTGGTGCTAGTGACGAGGGTCATATATATTTAATAATCAGTTCTTAATTATATTCAGCTGTTTGTTGTCAAAAATTCTAACCTTCCGCCAACAAAACTATATCGAAAACTTAGTTGTCTCAAAATTCTATCAAACTCGTTCACTAGCAGCCAAACACTTTTTGTTAATTGATGATTTATGTTAGATGATTGGTGTGTGCAACGACGAACAATAAAACATTCAAACTAAGTCAATTTGCATGATCTTGAGACCTTTAATTTTTTACTTAAGTGCCTATAACTTCCACATTCTTTGTTAGATTTAAATGGATATAATTAACTGCGGAAGATATCACCTTTTGTCAAATATTTGGAATCATTATCTAATCCAACACTATCTGACTACGAACAACCGACGACTTTCAGGGCCAGCAAACGACTGACGCCGGACGCCGCCGTACCAACTGGCATAGGCCAGTGCCACGTCGCCACCTTACATAAACGTATCCTACTGTTTGGCTTTTCTTTGGTGCAACAACCTTTATTGTTAATAAGCTAACAATAATTTCAGTGACCTGTTAATTAACATAAAGGAATGCTATTAAACATAGCTTCCTCTGAATAACAGATATATCGAAGTTAAGCAGGGCTGCTTTTAACTTTCTCCTATTTACTTACTCCTAATGCCCACCATTATGGTCTTACTTACTCCTAATGCCCACCATTATGGTCTGAGCTAGGACATTTGGAACCGGTCAATAAATAAAGAACTTAAAACCAATAAAAAAAAGTCGGTTTTCCAAATTTGACTTAAAAACGCGATAACTCCGTTATTTATTGAACTATACCAAATATCATAGTTCACATCAGTTCTTAACAAATTCCCGCTTTCAATTTTACTTATAGATAATCCCTTCTGAATTAGTATTTGCAACCATATAGTTTTTGAGTAATTCCATTTTTTGTAGACCTTTTGCGAGTTCATGTCTTTTATTTACTGGACATTACTATTTTTTACAATATTAATATGTTAACATTCATGTTAATGCTGTGTTAATTAAAACAAAAAACAAATTCTAATAATCATTTTTCCCCTGAGTAATCAAATGCGGGTAGGGCCGACTTTTACTTACTCTCTCGTTTTAATATACATACCTTGTTCTAGTGATTGTGTTTTTGGTATATCTCCGTCGCAATCAGATGTTATATCAATTATATCTTCCTTGATAGACTTTTCGGATTCGGAAGATTTCGATGTAGTTCGAATTGCTATAATTTTTCCACTGTCTAATTGCATATAAATTCCTTTGGTAGATTTCAATACCATAACTCGTTGTCCAGCCTTCAAAATTATGTTAGCCTTGTCTGCTGAGTTTGTAGGGATAACAACATCTGAAATTGAAATTAAATGAAATAAGAATTTATTTAATAAATCCTAAGAAATATTTAAATAAAAATTCAGTATTTTACGTTATTATTCCAACGAACTGCTGTCAAAAATACTCCAACTAAACCCTCTACGAGGGTAATACCTCGGGTAATTTGCGCGCTTTACAACTGGGAATGCAATGTCACGCTAAGGTGATCGCCAACACTATCCAGAAAGCTTTATGTGTAAGACTTTTTAGTCGAATGCCCTGCAAATATCTAATTTGGGACCTTTATCTATATACAACATTTTTGATTTTAGGCGATTCGCCATTAACCTGGCATTCACGACGGTCGCGCAACAAGATCGAAGAAATGGTAAAAAATATTTGCAAATAAAAATTTACTTCGCATCATTAACCTTGATCAGCTATGAGGTGTGCGCGCACCGTCCGACAGCGAATTAACTTAAATAAATCTTCAGTGATAGTGACACTGTAAACTCGTTAGTGAGCGTCGTCGCTAATACAGACTTTAACAAAAGCAATTAGTTAATTCACACGCCTGGCCCACGTGCGAGTGCGGCTACTGGCTTTCGCGCTTTGTATTTGTGAAAAAGAGTGCTTACGCACAAAGTAGGGTTGTCGAAATATCGATATCGAATAACTTTTGACGATATTTTAATGAATACTTTTATTTGGTTTTTGGACAAATCGAAAGGTTTCCTAAAGTCATTCTCTTGGATATTAGTAATATCAGTAATACTAGTAATATCCAAGAGAACGCCTTCAGATAACCTTCCTTTTTGTGGCCGAAACTAACAAAAATACACACCAAAAATATATTCAGCAAGTATTCGATATCGATATTTCGACAACCCTAGCTCAAAACTCCCCAGCTGGATTACCCAGTGAACATTTTCTCACGAGGCACGCTCAATCACAATATCTACAATAGCTTGCTGTCATATGGCTCGAATATTCTAAGACTAAATAGACTTAATTACTTCTGCAAGCCTGTGAAAACATTAAGTGTCCTATTTCTACCAAGTTTGTTTTATTGTAAGCTGCATTGAATCACTTTGCAGAAAAGCAAAATTCGAAGTTTTGATTATGTTTATCTCTATAAATATAAAAGAGAGTGTCCTGACTGACTGACTGATTGGCAATTATCGCACAGCCTAAACGGTAAGAGATAGAAAGCTGAAATTCGGACAGGAGCTTCTGTCAGTGGTGAAAGTGCGTACTAAGACGGGGTGTTAGAAAATTCCACCCGGAAAAGTCGGAAAAAAGCGTCGGAAAAGTTTGTATGGGAAAAATTGTATTTTTCGTCCGATTGACTTGAAATTTGGTTTGTATGCATAGTACGCGAAATAATTCGACACGTGTTTTCCCGATTTTGCAAAATCTGCCCATTTGGAAAATGGTTGGAAAATTCAAAATGCAAAAAAATAATTTTTCACCCGATTGGCTTGAAACTCGGTTTGTAGGGACAGAATTCGAAATAATTTAAAATGTGATATGTCGGAAAATCCGCGTTGGCGTGAAAATGCCCGGAAAATTCTACATGCAAAATAGCTATTTTTCATCCGATTGGCTTGAAACTCGGTTTGTAAGGACAGAATACAAAGTAAATTGAAATGTGATTTTCTGATGTTGGAAAATTTGACCCAACGGTCGGAAAATTCCCGGAAAATTCTGCATGAAAAAAACTATTTTTCACCTGATTGGCTTGAAACTCGGTTTGCAAGGACAGAATTCTTAATAATTTGAAATGTGATTTTGCCATGTCGGAAAATCCGCCTAGGCGTGAAAATGCCCGGAAAATTCTACATGCAAAATAGCTACTTTTCATTCGATTGGCTTGAAACTCGGTTTGTAGGGATAGAATACGAAATATTTCGAAATGTGATTTTTCGAAGTTGGAAAATTCGACCTGACGGTCGGAAAATTCCCGGAAAATTCTGCATAAAAACAACTATTTTCCATCCGATTGACTTGAAACTCGGTTTGTAGGGATGGAATACAAAATATGGAAAGGAATGTGGGTGGGATGTGGGTGGTATGCAGATGCGAAGTGTGTGGGATGTGGGCGGGAAGTAGGTGGGATGCAGGTGGGATATGGGCGGGAAGTGGGCGGGATGTGGGCGGGATGTGGGCGGAAAGTTGGTGGAAAGTGAGTGGGAACTGGGGGAAATTGGGTGTACAGTGGGTGGGATGTGGGTGGACTGTAGGTGGAAAGTGGAAGGGATGTGGATGGGATGTGGGCAGGAAGTGGGAGGGTTGTGGATGGGATGTGGGCGGGAAGAGGGAGGGATGTGGGAGGGATGTGAGCGGGAAGCGGGAGGGATGTGGGTGGGATGTCGGTGGGAAGTAGATGGGATGTTGGCGGGAAGTGGGAGGGATGTGGGTGGGAGTTATGGGGAGAACCCAAAGTTCGATTTCTGGGTTCTACGGGTTTCTATACTGTTGAAATCGCAGCGATGCGCGTCGGGTTATTTGCTAGTCTATAAATATAAAAGAGTTCAACCTGACTGACTGACTGGTGACCATCGCACAGCCTAAACCATAAAAGAAAGGAAGATGAGATTTTCACAGTAGTTTTATCTTATGCTGAAAGTGAGTACTTAGAACGGATTTTGGAAAATTCTGTCGGGAAATGTGGAAAATTCGCGGAAAACTGTTGTATGAAACTTTTTTGTTTTTCATCCGATCAAGTTCAACCTCATTTTCAAAGATCTATATGAAAATTCAACAACAACTGCACACCAATCTTCCGGAAAATTTACCTCTCCTGGGTGGAAAGTGGGTGGTCAAGGTTGTTTGGGCGAAACTTTAGTTGCCAGCGATTAGCGCCAAACTCACTTTCAAAATTACACACATCAAAACATACAAGAAGTGACTTTAAAATTTTTGGAAAATCTATCCCCAAAGTCGGAAAATTCATGGAAAACTGTTGTATGAAACTTGTTTATTTATTATCCGATCAGATTCAAATTCATTTTGAAAGATCTTTATGGAAATTTAACAATAACTGTGTTTCAATTTTCCGAAAAATCACACCCGGAAAAGTGGGAAAAGTCTGTATGGTAAAAATTTATTTTTCATCCCATTTACTTGAAACTTGGTTTGCAAGCATAGTACGCAAAATATTCAACACATAATTTCCCAATTTTGGAAAAGCCCCCACGTGGAAAATGGCCGGAAAATTCTGCATGAAAAAAACTATTTTTCACCTGATCGACTTGAATCTTGGTTTGTTAGAATAGTAAATGAAATAAATTGAGATGTGAGTTTTCGTGGTTGTAAAATTTCCCCCCCACCCCCGAAAAATTCCTTTAAAACTTTGTTTAAAAAAAATTTTTTTCCTTTTTTTTCCACATTTTTTTTTTGTATGTTTGGAATACTAAATAATGTATGTATGTATGTATGTATGTATTTGTTCTTTATTTAAATTGTTTCGAAAAAAAATTTACAGTTTGATTGGGGGTACATTAAGAACTACTAACAATGACTTAATAGTCGTCTGTCGGCAAAAGTTTGTAGATAATTAGTGCGTTTTATTTCTTACAATTTTTGATATGGGATGAGTTTTTATTTAATTAAAATTATTTAAAAGAAATGATCTGTATCTTAACGAATTTTTTAGAAAGTTAATTAATTGAGCCCAGTTTGGCCCATTTAATATATTTATAATCTCATTCTCCCTTAGTACAGTCTTCCCTAAATGCTGCACCCTGAATTCTCTGAGAACTGGGCAGCGTCCAATAAAATGGCTAAATGTCTCCTTTTCGTTTAAATTGCACATTGTGCAAAGTCCCGATTGGGTCGGCGAAAATCCATCTCCATTCAGTTTCAAGAGGCCACATCGGGCTTTAAAAATCCATGTAATATCTGCAACCTTCATGTCATCTGCAATGTAAGTGGTTCCATTGTTATAATCCAGAAATTTATAGATGCGACGCGTAGTTGCGGCTGCCTGCTCGTGATACTCTCGGATTGCCTCAGCTTTTAATCGGTTTACCAGTTCATTACACCCGAAGTTCCATGACTCTTTAGTTCCATTTTCCAATTGCCATTCAAAATCGCGGGCTTCTATTAGAAAGTTTAACCGCTTTGCCCAGAAAACGTTCTTTTGGATGATGTACGTGGAAAGCTTTCGTGGTAATCTATTTTCTTGGTAATCAAATAAGGTTTTCCCTATATAGTTTAAGTGGGTCATGAGTGTGAAAAAGTGGTTGTCTTCCATGCCAAGTTCGATCGCCAATGCGTAGTTAGGGGTATTGTCCGGCAGCCTTAGAATCCGTTTAACAAAGTATCGCTGAAGTTTGTTTACCTCTTCAAAATGATGTGATCCCCAAATTTGTGCTGCATAAGATTGTGTGGAACGGCATACCGCAAGGAATAACTTCCATTTGGAGCTTATGGGTACTCTTTGATTGCAAAAATAATTTTTCCATGTACTGTTAATACAGTTTTTCGCTGACCTGTTTCGCTGCTCAACATGTTTTGTGAAGGATAAGGTTGGTGTAAATACCACTCCCAGATAGGTGAACTCTGAAACAATCGGTATTGGTTCCGAATTGTAAGTCCATTTCTCGTTTTGAGATAGCCGGCCACCTTTTCTGAATACCATCATTTTTGACTTACTGGTATTCACCTCCATATTCCACTTTTTGCAGTACTGCTCGAGTCTGTTGATCATTCGTTGCATCATATCGACGTCGTCTGCTAACACAACGATATCGTCTGCATACAAAAGTACTCGGAGGTTAATATCACCGATCCATAGTCCTCCTCCAATTTCATCATGTAGATCGTTTAGGAATAATATGAACAACAATGGGGAAAGAAGACATCCTTGTTTTACGCCTGTGTGTGTGCTGAAAGATTGTGACAGCTCACTCCTAGTCCACACTGAGGAAGATGTATTGCAATATATATTTTGTAGGAGATTTTGCACTTTTGTTGAAATACCCAGTTGATGTAATTTATAGAAAAGTAGTTGCCGTGGTACTCTGTCAAACGCTGCCGTAAAGTCTACGAAATAAGCATATACTTTTTTCTTCTCAGCCAGTTTAAGATGTACTGCCGCTGCCAGGATGTAGACGTTGTCTGAAGTAGAGTACTCAGACCGGAAACCTGCTTGATACTCGCAAATAAGCTTTTCTCGCTGCGTCCAGTGTGTTAATCTGTTGGCAATTATACCCATCAGTAATTTGGCCACACAGTTCATGAAAGCTATTCCTCTATAGTTGCTAGCCTCATGATGACAGCCCTTTTTGTGAATCGGGAAGATTACAGTATTTACAAACGCATTATCAACTTCACCCGTTACTAACATTCGGTTATATACTAAGACAAGTTCCTCTTGAAACGATTCCGTGGAATGTATCAGATGTTCATAGGGGACTCTGTCAGCTCCTGGCGATTTATTTGGTTTCGCTTTACGTAAAGCATTCTTAACCTCATCTTTAGTAATTGGCGCATCCAGTTCAGCATTCTCAATAAGATACGGCGCATATTCTATGCTATTCGCTAGTTGCCTGGGATTCAAAAGTGATTGGAAGTGATGCGCAAACTCTTCTGCAGATATATCTGTTCTTGAAACGTACTGTTGGTTATTAATCTCCTTAGCGAGTTTCCACCATTGCTTGCTATCTTTGACAGTGTTTATCTTCTCCACCAACCTCTTGCTATATTCATCCTTACTTATGGCGCACTGTGATTTATACTCTCGATTCTTTTGTAGGTAATTTTGTTTATGCTGGGTACTGTTGCTTTTAAGAAATTTATTAAGTGCCAAAAAGGAGAGCTCCCTTGCTTTTTGGCATTTCCAATTAAACCACGGCTGTTGTGGATTTAGCCGGCGGTTGTCTAGTTTAGGTGTCGCACTTTTTATTGCATCAGTTAATGTTTCCAAGCTGACATTTTCCTCTCGCCTGATGACCACTAATTTCTCGTCCAGTTTTCTTTGATAGGCTTCTCTTTGTGAAGGGATCCATGCGACTTTTTTAGGTAGTGCTAGCCGATTTTCTTTCTCAGTAGTCTCAACGGTGAGCTGCAACGTAATGGGTAGATGATCCGACCATATTTTTTCTTGTACCTCAAACTTGTTGACTAAATGGAGGGCGTCATGCGACACTGCACAAATATCATTTACAGAGTTTCCCGCCGTACCCACAAAGGTAAATTTTCCATTTTCATCACCAAATGTCCTTCCATTTATTACAGCAAGTCCATAGTCATCACAAAATTCCATAAAAGAATACTAAATAATTAGTGATTGCATTTGCTGATGTTGGAAATACCGGCGGGATGCCCACTGGGAAGTGGGAGAATAGGTGGGTGGGTGGAAAGTGGGCGGGAACTGGTGGGATGTGGGTGGGTGGTGTGTGGGTAGTGTACGCGAAGTGAGAGGGATGTGGGTGAGAAGTGAATTATATCTGGGCGGGAATTGGGTGATAAGTGGGTGGGATATAGGCGGGAAGTGGGTGAAAAGTAGGTGGGAAACTGTTGGAAGTTGTGTAAGATGTGAATCTTGATGTGGTCTTCACTTTAAGTGAGCAATCATTCACAGGAACCGCATGATGAATCCCAAGCGTCCCTTTGATAGTGTTACCATTTTCGAACCTGGTTTTTAAATATTCTGCACACTGTTGGTAATCTTTTTTTTTTTTTGAAAAAAAAAAAAAATTTGTCAAAATTTTTTTTAGAAGGGCTTTTTGATCCTGAACATTTGGAAAAAAACTGCAAAGCTCTATTTTAAACCGTTTTCGAGTAATTGAAAATTTAACAAATTCACAATATTACACTTTTAAGCGTAGAACTTCTGCAAAAGAGCTCCAAAAAAGATCACATTTTGGGGTTAAGCTTCTCTCATAATAAGCTTCCTTTGGGCCAATTATCATCCAATTCGGAGACATCATACCAGAAAAAAACTTTTTTTGTATGGAATGCCCCATATACTGATTTACAAAAGTCCTAGCTATTAAAATACTCGGACAAACATCACAAGTTTGCCAAAGTTTGTTCTTACATTTGACTTGCAAGATCAAACTCGGAAAATGCGATAGCAGTTTAACAAACAGTGTTCACATTGTGTTCAGACAGCACACAAACTTATCGAAAACTTGATTTGTCAAACTCGTCAATTCGGTCGTCAAACGAGTTTGTAAATAAATATGCAGTTCACACACAATTAAAACTTGTTTTGTCAAATTTTGACTGTGTGAACTTAGCTTAACGCCCTAAATAGTCTAATAGACCTGGCCCTACAACACTGCCGGACTAGTAAATAAACATTTACATAGTTTAGTTTAGTTTATTTATTTAACATCCCAACGCTACAAGTCAGGGGAGACTTATAAATTATCGCGTTAGTCACAAAAGTTGAATTAATACATTGAAAGTTTACAAAAATCAGGACAAGAATCTTAAAAATTTTAAAATAATTGAATAAATAAGCTTAAAATCTATGAATTCAGTGAAGATTTTTCCCTCGAACAAAAGAACACAAAAGTAACAGAATAAATAAGTCTAAATCTAAATAAAATTAGTTTAAGACAAACATAAAAAAAAGAAGAAGTTTCATAGCAACTTCTTCAACTTCGTCAGGACTAACGATATATTTTACTATATGAGACTTATATAAAAAAAAAAGGGGCAGAGTACGAAAGATCTAAGTATACAACACTGGATTATGAAGGCAAAAAACATATTGAAATGTGTGAGAATTGGAACAAACAGATTGGAACAACGTTATAAATGACACGCAAGTCGAAAATCAACTTTACTCGGATTACCAGCCAATAGTAGTAACTGCATCGCTAAAGGCGCCCACTTTCATGACTCCCATGCAAGAACTACTCCGCAAATTAATACGGAAGGACCGTCTAGCCAGAATATTTACAACAAAACTGAACAGATTGGTATCTCAGCACACCTACGAAAACACCGAGCTGAGCATGACGCTGATTACAGAATGCATTAAGACAGCAGCAAACTGTATGCAAACATACAAGCGAAGAGGGTACAAACAGCCATGGTTCGACACCGTTTGCGATGCAGCGAGGGTATTCGCACTGCAGAAACTACGCATGGTCAAGACAGAAAATACAGCAGAATCGAAAAGAGAGTATCAAAGCGTCAACCGCACTTAGACTTTTTTTTTATACCCTTGCAAAGGGTATTATAATTTTGCCCAGAAGTTTGCAACGCATAGAAATATTCATTTCCGACCCTATAAACTATATATATTCTTGATCAGGACGACGAGCTGAGTCGATTGAGCTTTGTCCGTCCGTCTGTCTGTCCGTCTGTCCGTCTGTCCGTCTGTCTGTTTCTACGCGAACTAGTCTCTCAGTTTTAAAGCTATCGAGCTGAAACTTTGCACAGAGTCTTCTTTTTACTGCACACTGCTAATATGTCGGAACCGACCGGATCGGATGACTATATCTTATAGCTGCCATAGGAACTATCGGTCGAAAAGTGGGTCTTTGTGAGAAAAACTTTTTTGTTTTTAATGTTAACGGCTCCCACTTCAGCAATTATTAATTCTATACGCTTTCACATAGATTGGGAAGTTTTTGTCCAAATCGGATGACTATATCTTATAGCTGCCATAGGAACTATCGGTTGAAAAGTGGGATTTAATGAGAAAAACTTTTTTGTTTTTAATGTTAACGGCTCCCACTTCAGCAATTATTAATTCTATACGCTTTCACATAGATTGGGAAGTTTTTGTCCAAATCGGATGACTATATCTTATAGCTGCCATAGGAACTATCGGTTGAAAAGTGGGTCTTTGTGAGAAAAACTTTTTCGTTTTTAATGTTAACGGCTCCCACTTCAGCAATTATTAATTCTATACGCTTTCACATAGATTGGGAAGTTTTTGTCCAAATCGGATGACTATATCTTATAGCTGCCATAGGAACTATCGGTTGAAAAGTGGGATTTAATGAGAAAAACTTTTTTGTTTTTAATGTTAACGGCTCCCACTTCAGCAATTATTAATTCTATACGCTTTCACATAGATTAGGAAGTTTTTGTCCAAATCGGATGACTATATCTTATAGCTGCCATAGGAACTATCGGTTGAAAAGTGGGTCTTTGTGAGAAAAACTTTTTCGTTTTTAATGTTAACGGCTCCCACTTCAGCAATTATTATTTCTATACGCTTTCACATAGATTAGGAAGTTTTTGTCCAAATCGGATGACTATATCTTATAGCTGTCATAGGAACTATCGGTCGAAAAGTGGGTTTTTATGAGAAAAATTTTTTGGTTTTTAATCTTAACGTGTCTCACTTCAGCAATTATTAATATTATGCGCTTTTACAAAGATTTTGGAAGTTTTGGTCAAAATCGGATGACTATATCTTATAGCTGTCATAGGAACTAGCGGTCGAAAAGTGGGTTTTATTTAGAAAAATTGTTTGTTTAAATGCTGGCGTTCTTAAACTTTGATGTATTAAAACATTTGCAAGGGTATAAAAACTTCGGCACAGACGAAGTTAGCTTGGCCTTCTCGTTTTTTTTTTTTTTTGAGGCATTTGACGTTGAGGCGAGTAGTTGTGTTTCTGTGAGGCTCTGCAAAATCAATGAGTTTATCCCGTGGATCTGCGGAAAACACCAATTAAAAGTGGCACCAACAAAGCAAAGGAGTCATACCAGGCCCGGGAAATAATAATCAACGCCCACGTAAGCAAATCACTGAGATTAAAACACTTAAACATTCCGCATAACTCAGCGAATAAAAAGGTCCAGTGACTCTAAAACTGCTAATTCAAAGCCAAGCCGTTACAGCTTGCAAGCATAATTAATTCCTTTTGGAAATTTAACGCAAATGAGCCCGCCAAAGCCGTCTATAAAGAGGAAGAAAACAGTTATGACTCCGGAGAAGAACCAAATAAAACAAAGCGAAGGACTAGCAGGAGTGTCAATGGAAGGACTAATGAAAGCAATGCAAATCACAATGGAGTCGACGCTCGATAATGAACTTGTAAATTTGGCTACAAAAGAGGATGTTAAAGGAATAAATGGACAGTTAGAAGAGCTCTCATTGCAAATAGAGGCAATAAAGGCGGAAAATATAGAGCTCAAAAACGAATTGGAACAAATAAAAGCAGAAAGGCAAAAGGACACCATGGATTTGGAAAGACTTATAAGTCAGTCAAAACGAAAAAATGTAATTTTTCGCGGTATAGATAAAACCAAGGAACCGAAAGAAGCTGTAACAGAGATATGCAAAAGAAACCTTGGCATGCCGGGAATCTTAACAGTAAGGATTTTATCAGAACGTTTACATGGCAGAAATCTCATTGCTGAAATGGCCACGATGGAGAAAGCAAACGATGTTTTCAAAAATGCTGGAAAATTGGCTGGCTCCAAAATATATGTAGAAAAGGATCTGTCTGAACAAAAACAAAAGAACAAAAGCGTGCTTCCACAACTAAAATCGCAACTTCAAACGCTCAACAAGGATGTCAAGGTCTTAGTAAAAAATGACTCCATGCAGATCGCTAATGACTGGTACTACTGGAACGCGAACAACGAGCTATTCAGCGGTAAAACAAAAGGTTTCCTGGCACGGCAGAAAATATACCCCCATGTTACAATAGAAGACATTTCCTATAGTAAACTCGCTGATAAACTACCTCAAAAAAACTAACTAGATGCAGGCAACATAAGAGTAGAATAGGAAATTCCATATTAGAAAAACATACGCATGAAACTTCTATTAATTCTCATATAAGAAATCATAGGGTGAGCAGCGAAAATTTAAACAATAACAGTATTGGGGTCCTAAAAATATTGTCATACAACGTAGACGGACTTTCTGGCAAACTAATCCTAAAAAATTTTTTAAATTAATAAACCAGCACGACGTCTTTATTTTGTACGAGACATTTGTTGAGAAAAACATTGATCTTTTCGAGCCTTATTTTGCGGAATACAACATTAAATGGGAAATGGCGACAAGATCGAGTGGGGTAGGCCGAACTAGTGGAGGACTTCTGTATGGATTTAAAAAGGAGCTCAAACACTTATGCAACTATACAAGATTTGGAGACGCCACAGCGATCGAGGTCGTACTACCTAATGAAAACCTTTTCGTCTTGCCCTGTTATCTAAATTGTAATCATTGGATAGCCGACTACGAAAGCCTCTATAATAACTTAAACGAGTCCAACCTCTACAATATAATGATAATAGGAGACTTAAATGCACGGACAGGGGATGCGCAGGTCGATATTTCAGAACCAACTACATTGGAAAAATATGCAAACTTCCCACGGAAAGCGAAAGACAAAGTAATCGATACTAAAGGAAGAAAACTAATTGAACTTGGCGAAGATTTCCGCTTTACAATTATTGAAGGCAAAGCTGGCAGCGACTCAGAAGGGGTCCACACGTTTTTACGAGGACAGTCAACCTCAACAATAGACTATTGCTTGATACAAGGCTCGTGGCACAGCTATGTTGCAGATATGGAAATACTAACGGAACATTTTTCTGATCATATGCCTCTCGCAGTGGAACTAAGACTTTCAGTACCTCAACATTGAAAGTAGAGACGAACTGAAAGTAGAGACGAACTATTACCCAAATTAAGGTAGAATCAAGGCAGAGCACACGAGTATCAAACTAGACTGGATAAGGAACTGGAAAAGCTAACGTCAGATCAGCAACAAATCCAGATTGAGGAACTTAGTTGCTGCATATCAACAGCGGCGAAGTTTATGCAAAGGTCGACTAAAACAAATTGGAAACAGCCGTGGTACGATGAAGAATGTGACCAAGCCCGAAGAAAATCAGTAGGCTCTCTAAAAAAGGCTAGACACACAAATATACCAGAAGGCAAGGATACTTACAAAATTCTAAATGCCTCTTATAAATCCTTATGTAAAGCGAAAATGCTGCAATACTTCAGGCAAATGGAATTGGAAATTGGAAAAGTGAAAGATGCAAAATCCTTCTGGTCAATGGTCAGAAAACTCAATAAATGTAGCATGAGAAAATGCATTGGTGTAGAAGCACCAGAATTTTCACGGTATTTTTGCAGCCTCCTCTTCGACGAAACTCAAATGTACTCAATGGACTTGGAAATTCCAAACACGTTGGTAGAAGAACTTGACCGAGAGTTTGATACCCTTGAAGTCGTCAGTGCCATCAAAAAAAGGAAACTGAATAAAGCACCAGGAACGGAACGCATACCAGCGGAATTTTTAGTAAACGCCACGCCAACTTTTATTCAGTATTTGAAAGACGCACTGAACAGAGTCTATGAAATGGCCTAAGTACCACCTAGCTTCCTAAAAAGCATTCTGTACGCTATTTTTAAAAGCGGCTGCCCGAATGAAGTGCAAAACTATAGAGGAATCTCCTTCCTGAATGCTTTTTTTTTTTGCTTTAATGTTACTCGCTCGACTCACTAACTTTGTTAATCTCAACAAACTGCTAAGTGAGAACCAGATGGGCTTTAGAGAAGGATACTCAACAGTGGACAGCATATTTGTCCTCACGTTGCTTGCAAAGGAGTATCAACAACAAGGAATGAAGATCTATCTATTTTTCATTGATTTTAGAGCTGCTTTTGATACCATAAACAGATCTCAACTCTTCTGAAAACTGGAAAAAGAGGTAGAAAAACTTTGCGATTACCGTTTGAAAGAGCGTTAAAAATGGGAGAAAATTAATGACAAACATCAAAACTCTCAGTGCAAAAATTAACCGTTATGTTTCAATTTCGTTTTGTGAGTGGTGCACTACTATAGCCGCACTTCACTAAATGAAATAAACTAGAAAAAAACGTAAACCAATTAATATGTGTTTATTCACTTTAATAATTAGTGTAACCTCCTTTAACACTAATCAACTCATGGATCCTATTCGGCATACTGTCTACGAGGTTTTTTAAATCACTAAGGGATAGTTCTTTTCATGCCTTAATGATTGACAATTTGAGGTCCTTAGTACTATTGTACTTAAGGCATTGAGCATAAACCCTTCGGACCAGCAACGCTCCATGGTTTTCTATCGGATTCATGTCCTGGGAGCACGCGGGCCACTCCAAAAACCGAACATTATTGCATTCAAGACGTGCATTTATGCGTAGTCCTGTTGGAAAATGAACTTTAGTCGCTTTCGACCGCGAAGAAAAGGCAATAAATTCATTTGAAAAATGTCCTCGTACTGCCTTGACTTGACATGAGTGCTTGGAAATGCCAGCTTCAATCATCCACACTCGCAGAAAGCAGCCCAAACCATTAATGATCCTCCTCCCAAACTTCTCATCGAAAATTACAGGAGTTTCTTCCTCAAATCCCTCCAATAGTGCGAAAACCCATCAGGACCGTCCAAATTAAACTGTTTCCCATCCGAGAAAATGATCAAGAAAGATAAATTAATATTTGCATTGCTCCATAAAAACTTTTTATTTTTGACCAGTCAGTACCCATTTTATCTCTGGCGAATTTCATCCGGGCTTCTTTATGGTGATCCAGTAACCTTGCCACCTTCAATATTCGTAGCACTATGTTTTCAGATTTCATTAAAGGCCTTGCAACGGCCCAGCGAAGCACTTTTAGGCCACATTTAGACGCTAACGCATTAGCGGGATTTTATAAATTGCTTTCAGCACTCAATAATCGGCGCTGGTCACGCTAACTTATCTTCGGCTTACGTCCTACGTGTTTTTTTCCATATTCAATTCGGTTTTTACAAAAATATCGCACAACTTTGTCGGAGCGACCAATTTTTTAGACAATTTCACGAAATGAGCAATTCTCACTTTTAAGCGCCAGAAATTGGCATTTCTCGACATCTGACAGCACTGGCCCACTTGGCATTTTTACGAATTTATTACAAATAGTTACTCAACCAAGTGTACGCCAAAAAAGTTCGCCGCGAGCAAACAAAGAATAAGAAATAATATTTTGCGGCTCTATAGCCACTCACAAAACGAAAATGAAACATAACGGTTAATTTTTGCACTGAGAGTATTGATGTTTATCATTTATTTTCTCTCATTTTTAACGCTCTTTCAAACGGTAATCGCAAAGTTTTTCTACCTCTACACTTTCTATGCCTACACTGAAAATACAAGGTGCGGCTATAGTATTGTTCCAGAGGTCACCATACCCAGTCGGCTGGACTGGAACTCAATGCCTCACTCCAAACCAAATGCCATTCATTTCTATACTGATGGCTCCAAACTGGATGGACAGGTAGGAGGAGGAGTATTCAGTCCAGATCTTGAGATCAAAACTTAATTTAGACCAAGATTGCAAAACCTCAAAAATTTTGCAGAAAGTTCGGTTGCTTCAAATGCGTCAATGCTTCAATGCGTATCCTGTCTAAAAACATATGCGTACCTCAATACGCAGTTTTTAAAAAGTACGTATACGTATACTTCATAGTGCGTATGCCTTTTTCAGCTACGCTTACGCATAATTCAAAAGTACGCACACTACGTTGTTAAATTTGAGGCACACGCACACTAAGCTTAAAATCTGTGCGTATAGGCAAATCAAATGCATATACGCACTTTTTTCGAAAATTTCTGGCCTGGTGTTCTACTATCCTCTTTCGTTTAAACATAAGCTAGTCCTTTTGAGCTTCTGGAACAGCAAGTATAGTATGGCAATATTTTTATATTCCCGGTTTTTTCCAAAGTTTTAAAACATTTGTCGATGTATGTTATCTTGGACAATTTTTGAAGGAATCTATAACCTCATTTACAGATTTTATATCTGATATTTATTTGTATTCTATTTATTTCATAAGCTTCTCTTCTTTGCAATGAATCACTTAAAGTTAAATTTTATAAACTCTCCTTAAGAATTTGTTTTTTGAGCTTCATGTCTGTAATATCAAATAGTGCGAACCCTACTACTGTCAAAATGAACTTCCTTCAAAAAAAAGTTTTAACTACTACTACTTTTAGTGTGTGCAGCACAAAAAAATGTATTTAAAAAATCCTTCAGGTAATATATTGAGGTAGTATTCGTTTTCTGCTCTGCAGTTGTCATTTAAAAGTTTTCCTGCTCGAACCATATTAGCTCCTTTATCGACGGTGCTGGTATAAATCTGACATAGAGAAATGACGTAGGATGGGAGATCTTCTTGAATGATACAAGTTAGATTACAAGGAATTTCAATATTGCCCTGTTTGTGTTGTTAGAAAAACTACATAATTTGGTGAAGTTTTCCGAAATAATAGTCCGGTTCGGCTTCAGGTTCGAGGAGTCAAAAATATCAGTGGTTCGGTTCAGGGTCCGGTTCGTCGACCCAAAAAACCCGAACCCAATCAGTTCTAAGGCTAGTATAACCGAATCGGTTCTAAGGGATTCGGTTCAGGACCGGTTTGCAGCCTTGATTTAGACTTCCTGATCATTGTAGTGTTCACCAGGAAGAGGATGTAGCCATGTAGGAGGCTACCAACCTTATGGAAACCCTTATAATCCAAGGAAGTAAAGTATTAATTTCCTCAGATAGTCAAAGCTGCATTAAAAGCCCTTGACCGTTATGTTAACAATACCAAAACTCTTACTGCTACCTTTTCAACTGGTTGTCTTATTACGGACTTTTTAGGCCCTTTCCTTTAAATTAGGGATGTCGAAATATCGATATCGAATACTTGTTGAATATATTTTTGGAGTGTATTTTTATAAGATTCGGCCACAAAAAGGGAGATTTTCTGAAGGCATTCTCTTGGATATTACTAGTATTACTGACATTACTAATATCCAAGAGTCCAAAAACCAAAAAAAAGTATTCATAAAAATATCGTCAAAAGTTATTCGATATCAATATTTTGACAACCCTAATTTAAATAATACCTGACTCTCTCTATTTGATTTGTAGAAAATGTCTTTCTTATGCTACAATAATTTTTTTTTAAATACTCTCTCTTTTACGTTCTTTGCAAAACAGCTTAGTCAAAAATATTATCTGAGCGCCACAGTTCAGTTACTTTTCTTTGGCTACATAGTGGTAGTTGGTTTTTTATTTCTTCTTCTTTTTTTTTTTTGTAAATTTTTTTTTTTTAGCTGTTTTGAATTTTTTGAATCTTCTCTTAATGAGACTAACAATAAGTTTTCAAATCTTAATCTAGAAACTATTTTAAAACCATCCCCTATTGGGGGTGGTTTATGTTCCGCGGCCCTTTAATTCAGACGCTGGGTTGGTGGGTCTTTTCTTCTAAGGCGAGAATGCGTTGCTTGCAGGGTGAGAGATTGTGCAAGTTTATTAGGGTGTGCAAGAAGCTTCTCGGAATATTTGCGTTTCAGGTGCTGTATTTCAGTTTCGACCAATGGGATCCTTAGGTCGTTGTGGATACACTCGTTGCGAACCATGGCGCTCCAGTGAGTGTTCTAAGAATTCTTGATTGTGATCTTTGAAGAATGTCCACACTGCTCGCACAGGCATTTCACCATAGCTGCGAGCCATAAGACCAGACAGGCTTTATGATGCTTTTGTACAGTAATATTGGGTTGCCCAAAAAGTAATTGCGGATTTTTCATATAGTCGGCGTTTATAATTTTTTAACTGCTTGTGACTCTGTAATTGCATTCTTTCTTTTGTCAGTTATTAGCTGTCACTATTAGCTTGCTTTAGAAAAAAAGTGCGCGTAATTTTGTTTACATTTGTTTGATTGGCGCCCTTTTTAATATGGAGTCCACAAAAGAGCATTTTCGTCATATTTTACTTTATTATTTCCGTAAAGGAAAAAGCGCAGAGAGAGTTGCTAAAAAGTTACGTGATGTGTATGGTGATAAAGCCTTAAAAGAAAGACAGTGTCAAAATTGGTTTCGCAAATTCCGTTCTGGAGATTTTTCACTTAAAGATGAGCCACGTTCAGGTCGGCCAAATGAAGTTGATGATGACCAAATCAAAGCATTAATCGAATTGGATCGTCATGTAACTGAGCGTGAGATAGGAGAGAAGTTAAATATACCAAAATCAACCGTTCATTATCACATACAAAGTCTTGGACTGGTGAAAAAGCTTGATATTTGGGTACCACATGAATTGAAAGAAATTCATTTAACAAACCGAATCAACGTTTGTGATATGCATCTTAAACGCAATGAATTCGATCCATTTTTAAAGCGAATCATAACTGGAGATGAAAAATGGATTGTTTACAATAACGTTAATCGAAAACGATCATGGTCCAAGCATGGTGAACCAGCTCAAACCACTTCAAAGGCTGATATCCACCAAAAGAAGGTTATGCTGTCTGTTTGGTGGGATTGGAAGGGTGTGGTATATTTTGAGCTGCTTCCAAGGAACCAAACGATTAATTCGGATGTTTACTGTCAACAACTGGACAAATTGAATGCAGCCATCAACGAGAAACGGCCAGAATTGATCAATCGTAAAGGTGTCATTTTCCATCATGACAACGCCAGACCACACACATCTTTGATGACCCGGCAAAAACTGGGACAGCTTGGCTGGGAAGTTTTGATGCATCCACCATATAGCCCTGACCTTGCACCATCAGACTACCATTTATTTCGATCTTTGCAGAACTCCTTAAATGGTAAAACTTTCGGCAATGATGAGGCTATAAAATCGCACTTGGTTCAGTTTTTTGCAGATAAAGGCCAGAAGTTCTATGAGCGTGGAATACAAAATTTGCCGGGAAGATGGCAAAAGGTTATCGAACAAAATGGAAATTATATATTTGATTAAAGTTCATTCTAAGTTTGATTAAAAATGCATTTACTTTCTTTTGAAAAATCCGCAATTACTTTTTGGGCAACCCAATACTTTATATTCCAGTTTTAGAGGGGAACGGGAGTTAATTAGCCAGTGAAGGCTGTTGGCCTTTAGCTTTGTTTGAAGTTTTTTCGAGTCTATGTGTTTGCGCCAGGTGAGCCGTCTGTCGAGGTGTACTCCAAGGTATACAACATCGTTTGATTGGGGTATCAATGTCGCGTTTAGGGATATCTGGGGACGGGTGTTTCTGTTGAGTGTAAACGACACGTGTTTACACTTTTGCTCATTGATCTTTATGCGCCAGTTGGCCAGCCACTCCTCCACATTAGCTAGGTGGCTTGCCAAAAGTCTTGATGCGATAATTGGACATCGTGATCTGCTTAGATTTGCCGTGTCATCCGCAAATGTGGATATTGTTAGTCGGGGGTCTGTTGGGATGTCTGCAGTGTACAATACATACAGAAAAGGACCGAGAACGCTACCCTGTGGCACTCCGGCTCCAATGGTGAACTCTTACGTTGTGTACTCATTTTGTCTGAAAGAGAATACTCTGTTGCTGACATAACATTCTAAGAGTTGGTGAGTATTTGGGGGAAGCAGTGTCTTCATTTAATATAAAAGACCGTCCAACCAAACGCGGTCAAATGCTTGGGCAGTATCTAGGAAAATTGCGGAGCAGTATTCGTGGTGCTCATACGCCGTCCGAATATCCGAAGTTAAACGGTTGACTTGCTCAATGGTCCCGTGTTTTGCTCGGAACCCAAATTGATGTAAAGTAATTAATGTAATTAAATTTTGTGCATGCGTATCAATTTTGCGAAGTAAGATTTTCTCATATACTTTTGATAGGCAAGGCAAAAGGCTTATAGGTCTATATGACGACGCTTGAGTCTTATCCTTTCCTGGTTTCGGAATCCACATCGCAGTACAGCATTAAAGATTCTTGAGATATATGAAATGGCAGGACTTGGAAGTTTCATGATCATTTTAGGCGTAATATGATCATATCCTAGTGCTTTCTTAGGATTAAGTTCTCTGATAACATTTTTTATTTCAAGCGAATGATCTTTGATTGGGCAAGTCTGTGCGGCATTAGGAATCAATGGCAATGCATATGCATTGGTTGGTGGGTTCGGCTGGAAAACATTTCTTAGGTGAAGTGCGAAAACATTTGACTTTTCTTCGTCGCTGCGGGCCCATCGTCCTCTCCGATCCCTCAAAGGCGTGTCTACCTTAGCAGTTGGCTTTATGCTTGCATGTGCTCTCCATAGGGGGAATTTGGTGTTTGTGGGCGATAATTTTTCGATGTAGCGTCTATGGGCTAACTGCTCCTCTGCTTCGACTGCTTTGTGGAGTACGCGTTCTGCATGTCGCAGGCGAGTGCAGCTGGCGACCTATTGCTCTACCATTCTCTTCTTGCACGCCGCTTTTCCGTGACCAGCCGGTCTATGTAGCTGCTCGTTAATCTACGATCTTGCTTAGGTGTTGTTGTCGTTGTTAGTGGGTTCGAGTGATGAGCAGCTTCGGTAATAATTGAGCTTAGGGCTTGGACTGAGGTTTCAATTTCTTCTTCGCTGTTGATGGTTGGGCTCAGTTCAATGTGACTGCTGATATATTTTTTGTATTTGAGCCAGTTTGTCTTATGGGATGTCAGTCTCCGAGGATACTCTCTGATTTGAGGGCACTCTAGAAGGGTAAAAATAATTGGAGAATGGTCTGACGACAAATCTGCGAGTGCTTCTGCAGTTACCAAGTTTTGTGGAACTTTTCTTGTTATGGCAAAGTCTATAAGGTCGGGTATTTTCTTAGGATCTGCTGGCCAATATGTAGGCCTACCCGGAGATACATAGTCGAGTTTGTTTGTTGCGCGCATGAGAACGCTATAGAGTTGCTTCCCTTTTGGATTAGTCAGTCTCGAACCCCAGTGGGGGTGTTTCGAGTTATAGTCACCCGCTGCTAAAAAGCGTTGACCGAGTGTATTAAAGAAATCTAGAAATTGATTTTCTGATATTGCGAAGCGTGGCGGACAATAAACCGTGGCTTGTAGGTAGTTTTCCGAAAATTCCGTTATTGGGTAATGCTTAATGCGGTTTTTGACAAGGATGCCAGTTCCGCCATGGGCATTACTATCTGGGTGATTTGTGCCGTAAAATGCAAACCCCGATAATTGGAAGTTATATCTGTCCGTCAGATGAGTTTCCGCAAGAAGGATTATGTCGATTTCGTTGTCTTGGAGAAATTTTGACAACTCCAATTTGTGTCGAGGAATGCCATTTGCATTCCAGAGTGAAACTCTTAGGAGAGCCATTATTTGGATTGTCACGAGGCGAGCATTTGAATGAGGATGCCTTGATTCCTCATTTGTTCTTGCATTGTGTTTTGAATGTATACTATGAAATCCTGCAGTGTTTGCTGCAACGATAGGAACATGTTTTCTAATCTACTATATTAATCTAATCTAATATATTATTAATTGTTGGCAGAGCCGGCTAAGTTCGTGTTTCGTGTGAGGCTGTGTGTGAGGGTCTATCCATTCCTAATTTTAATGCACTTGCAAAAGAAACGCCTTGGGTGGTACTCGATGGGGCAAATGACGATCTAGCAGCTTTGGTAAAGAATACTCCAGGAGTCGATTGCGAGGGTGTAAACTGATTAAGGTTTCCATTGGAACGTGCAAATTCTGTGCGCGTATTAATCCAGCTCTTCAGATCTTTGTAGACTGGGCAACCTCTGCAATTTGCAGTGTGACACAGTTAGTGCAATTTTTAGCGGACTTGTCCTCCTTGCTGGCAGGACATGTGGCAGTGTTGTGCAGCTCTCCGCATGCAACGCAAACAGGTCGCAGAGCGCAGTAGGCTTTAGGCAATTTGTACATTGCACGGGATTTGTACGTTTGTGTGGCTCCTCTACAGTTATTCTGCGGCGCAATAAAAACTGTAAGTTGTATATTGGGTGCACAGCATTTTTTTGGAAGCTGTGTCTTCTGGACTTAGCTCAACTTTGAATAGTGGCTGGGGTATTTTGTCTCTGTTCATAAGGTTTATTACAGACTTGACTTTAAATCCCTTTTTTTCTAAGGCATTACCGACTTCCGTTGATAGTACACTTGATTCAATGCCTTTAATTACCACTTGTAGGCCTTTGCAGCTTTTTAGTTGGTAGGTGTAATAGTTTTTGTTTTCAGTTCTTAAGTATTTTTCGACAGTGCGATAGTTTTCCTCGGTGTTAACTTGGAGCTTCGTTTCGCGTATGTTGCCTTTGCTGACTGATGTCACATAAAAGATGTTGTTGCCGATTAGTGGGATGAGCTTTGTAACTAGGGTCGCGCAGTAGTTATCTCTTATGTAGAATGGTGGAGGCCTTGGTTTTGCGGCAGTTGGAGCCGTTTCATCGCACTCAGCATCAAGCTGTTTGCCGAGAATTTGGAACCTATTTCCAGTTAGGGGATCTTTGTCCATAGGTAAATTGTTTGTTTTGTTAATTTTTGGAGTATTGCCGCTTTTTTTGTTTTGTGGGCTTAATTTTCGTTTGTTTATTTGTACATACCGATCGATGCCAGTCTGCACATATGAGCGTGTGTTTGGTGTTGTGGTTCCTTGTGTTTGTGTTGGTGGGAGTGCGTACTGCGTTTACATTTTTGGAAGATGGTTGGTGGTGATCGATTTATTTTGCGTACTTGTTGTTGTTGTGCATGTTAAAGTTGATTGAGCTGTAGTAAGCGTTACAGTACTCATCGTGGGCAGAGCGGAGGGGCATTGGGCCATGTCGAAGCTAGAGAAAGAGAGCTTACGTTCGCAGTGCTGGTTGGTTTTAGCGTGCTGGTGGGGTCGGGAGAAACTACTGCAAGGTAAGCATTGTTGCGGTGTATTGATAGTCGGCATTCGTCTTGCTGTTGTTGCATTTGAGCAGCGAGTTCACTCTGACTCATGGTGTTGATGGTATATTTGCCAGTTGCATTTGTAGCACTTCTGTACGTTGTCATTTAATTAAATATGTTTTAATTAAAGATCAATAAATTAGATATAATTGGACAACATAAGCACGAGCGCCTATGAAAGTCCAATAGCGTCTTTTGTCGCGGGTCGAAGAATTTATTTAAATAACGTCTGACCTCGTCGGCGGTTCTTTATTGACTTTATTTTTTATTAATATTTTTTGTAAATAGAATAATTTAAATTTATACAAAATCTAAGGAATGGTATACAAAGAGAATTAAAAAAGTTTAGTTACTCGGCGACTTGGTTAAAAGACCCGTCTGTCGCTCACCGCCTCGCACCCTCTACACGTAGCTTAGTACACCTGGCTTCCCGGGTCTTCCCCAGATAACAGGTCGTTCAGCAATGCGATTTGGGTTAGCGAATTAGTGCTAACATGATTTACAAATGTTATAAATAACTAATATCATACATAAAAAAAAATAAAACTAAATTTCCTTTTTAAAATAATCCCTTTATGATTCTATTTCTATATGCTAAGGCTTTAATCTTACTATTTCGTGCGGAAAAAGGGTACATTTTCCGAAAACTGAGAGCCGGAGTTCCCGCAGAATAGGGCAACCTCCAATGAAATGGATGACATTTTCTTGCTCCCTCCAGTTGCACAGAGGGCAGTTTGTGTCATTCCTCGTGACATTTGGAATAAAATTCAAGTTTAATATTTCACCTCTGGCCATGAAAACACTTCTTATTCCTTCAATGGGAAACTCATCGGAGAAATAGTTATTCTCTCCCAGGTCGTAGTGCAGTTGCCTATAGATCAAACGCTCTGAGCTTCTCCGGGATTCTTCAACAAATTTCATCCTATATGCTGCATCCATTTTAACCGTAATATTCCTAGCCCAAGTTTTCCATGTTGCGTTATCTTCAAGATTCAGTCGAACTCCGTGATCCGTGGCTAGACTGTCCCACTCTCTAAAACATTGTAGTCGCTCTTTTAAAAGGTGCTCTGCCAAAATCCTAGGTACCCTTTTTTTCCTCCATGGATAAAGCTTTTTGCATGTAGTCGAAATGCAGGTTAGCTGTATATAAATGAAGAAGCGATAATCCGGTCTCCAGATATAGCATCCTGTTCGGTGTGTATTGAGGTAGACGAAAAATTTTCTTAAGAAAGTATCTTTGAAGACTTTCCACTTCCTCGTATCGTCGTATCCCCCATACTTGTGCACCATAACACATTATTGCCCGCACTGCGGCATTAAACAGCTTGTACTTAGTGCTGGTAGGAACCTCTTTTTTGCCAAGTATCGTTCTCCAAGTACTATTTATCGCTACTTTAGCATCTTTTAGTTTTTCTCCGAGGTGAAAGTTGAATTCGGCATTGTGATAGATCCAGACTCCTAGGTATTTATATGATTTCACCACCTCCAAATCAATGTCTCCCATTTGCCATTTTTCCGCAGACGCAAGCCTTCTCCAATATTTCTTAAAAATTAGCATCTTTGATTTTTCGCAGTTAACTTTGAGGCCCCACTCCTTGCAGTACTCATCCAAAGCGTTGATATTGTCTTGCATATCTTTGGGAGTTTCGGCGAAGACCACTATATCATCTGCATATAACAAGGTTTTTATTTCCAGGCCGTTTATTTCGAGTCCTTTCGGAAGGTAGTCCACTATATCGTTTAGAAATATTGAAAACAGAACAGGGCTCAACAAGCATCCTTGCTTGACTCCAGACTCAGTAGGAAACCATTCGGATAGCTTTGCTCCATCCCATACTGCTGCTTCATTGCTTTCATACAGACTTTGCAAGGTTTGTATAAATTTGGAGGATATACCGATACTGCTCAGCTTATACATTAGAGTTCTTCTATCAATCGAATCAAAGGCTGCCTTAAAATTCACGAAGAAGGCATAGAGTTTTTTGTCGTTGGCTAAATAGGTTTGCGCAATGGTATTCAGACAGAAGATATTATCTACTGTGGAGTATCCTTTTCGAAACCCCGACTGAAACTCTGTTAACACATCGACAGTATTAAGCCATTTACTTAGACGTTCAAGGAGAACTGCAGTAAGCACTTTAGCTAACTCGTTCTGAAAAGTAATTCCCCTGTGATTGCTTGTTACTTGTAGATCGCCTTTCTTGAAAATTGGGAATATTATGGGCTTCTGAAAACTGTTGGGGGCTTTTCCGGTTTGCAATATATTGTTGTATGCTTCTGCCAATTTTTGTAAAAGGAGCTTTGTTGTCTTTTAATTTCGCGACAATGCCAGAAACTTCATGGGCTGTTATTGTTCCATCTAGTGTTTCATTTACAAGGTACGGTAGAGCATACTCCAAGGGTTGCTTCGAGCTAAATTTAAGTAGACTACCAAAATAGCTTTCCAAATGCGCGGCGTCCACTTTTATGCTTTTTAAAAAAAAAAGATTCCATTTAGTCTTCTAATGGTACTCCAGTACGACTTGCTGTCACGAATATCTTCTAGAGATACGGCTAGCATTTCATAAAACTGATTTTTGGCTTTTTGACAAATGTATTTGTATGAGTTGTTTGCTTGCTGATACCGAATCATTGATTCTTCCGTGTTTTCACTCTTGGCTATTCTAAGCAGTTTAAACGATTTGTCTCGCGCTAATTGACATTTTTTGTTGTACCACTCCTGTTGGAACGATGTTCCAACACTTCTACTCTGGGTTTTAGCTGAAATGAGATACAGTTTGTTGCATGGTAACGAGACGATGATGCTGTCTAAATTTCTTCTGTACGAATCTGCATCTTTATATAACCATCTAAGCTTTGGAAGTAGTGTGAGTTCTTCAGTGCAAGTTGGTTGGTCGATGCAGAGAGACGCTTCAAGGGGCATATGATCCGAAAAAATTATTTCTTTCATTTTGAGATTTTCTAGCCACACCCCTTTTAACACCCAAGATTCACCAAAAAAAAGTTTTTTTTGGTTCGAGAGGAACTTTTTAAAAAAGTGTGTTTTTTTTTTTCGGGCACCCACAACCCCATAAATTTGTTTTTTTTTTTTTTTTGTTAAGCGTGGGGTTGAAGTTTTTGCGTTTTTTGTTTTTCCAAACCCCAAAAAAACAAAAACAAAAATGGATTTCTTTTTCTTTTCCCTTTGTTGTTGCCCCACCTACACCTTCAAACACCACATCCTCTCTCTCTTTTCTCTCTTTCTTTAATTTTATTCCCAAACCCAATTACAAATTTTTATGGAATAACGGAATTTTTTTTTATTTATATTTTTTTTAATAACAAAAACACAAACAAAAACAAAAATTTTTTTTTTTTTTTTTTTTTTTTTTTTTTTTTTTTAAAATATTTTTTGCTTATGTGTATGGCCGAGCCTGGGGGGCACCCCTGTCCTATTGCATCGCTATTAGATCTTCCATTTGCCAAAGTGAAGCCGAAATATTCTGCCAAGTCAATAAACTTGCGGCCATTGGAGTCTAAGACTTTATCTCTCGTTACCCTTCTTTCCGATAACTTGCTTGGTATCAACTGAGGGTTAAATCCACATTTTTGCGTTTCGCCGATCCTCGCATTACAGTCACCAATAATCATCATATTATCCTTGCATTCCTTGGATTAATTAGAAATTCACACAATTTGGATATATCTACATCCCATTTATTGCAGTTAATGTAAACAGGGAGAACATAGTAGTCCGTTGAGCGTGCGCTGATTAAAGAGCGTGATTTCTTCAATTTCAATAAATCAGACACCAATTTTTTCCACCAAATTCTTGTCTATTCTATAGAGCATACCACCACTTGCCCTTCCCTTTGTGTGATTTCTACTTGCAGCTCTCCATTTAAGTACATGGATTTAAATTTTGACTCCACGTGGGCTGACTCGCTCTCCAAAAAAGTTTCTGACAAACATTTGAAAGGACGATATAATTCACGAACTCGCTAAAGATGAGTTTGTTTTTAAGGCCTACTACGTTATAAGACAAAATACAAATTCGCTCTATTTTAGGAGAGTTATCAGCTGATGGGAAAGTGATACGTTGTTGCGGAGGATCGATTTTAGCTAGTTTAAATTGAGAAATTTTTATTTGGTGCTAATATTCTAAATTTCTTTTCATATATGTTCTTAGTTTTTAGTGTAAGGACGTGTAGGAAACATTAATTTTTTCGCATTCAGCTCCTCTAGTTTGACTTCTGCTGGCTTTCCTTGACACATTAGAACTCTGTTAAAGTTGAAAGCCATCCAGATCCCACCAAAGTGTATATTGTCGTTTTGCACAATGATTTTCCTGGTACTATCGATGGACTTAAGATAATTCCTTAGTTCAAGAAAGGCCGCTTTATTTTCCTGTCTCACTACAGTCAGGTCTTTTTCAATATAAATACGAGTATCGCGCAGCTTTGAGGCGTTTTTAAAGATTTGTTCTGCGGCTTCTTGCGTCTGTGCGTTAACACGCCCATTTTTCCGTCTCGCTCATAAAGTTTTCGATCTCCACTGATTTTAACATGTTTGAGCTTTAATTTTTCATCTATCAGGTTTCTAACAGCTCGCTTATAATCTTCACCCGAGTTCATTCCCCTAATCACAATGTTTTTCTTTTTCTGCTGCTTAAGCAAGTTGTTTATAATTTTCTTGTCTGACTCTATGTCCATTCGCAGAGTAGAGACTTCCTGTCTCAATTGCTCGCTTTCGTCTCCCAGTTGCTTTATTTGTCCGACCATAGCACCCATTTCCTGTCTGATTCCTTCGGTGATGCTTTCGACGTCCGATTGTGTAATGAAGATCTTTCAATTTATCGTCGAGAAGATTCGACATTATACGTGTTAAGTCATAAGTCGACATTCCTCCAACCGGTACATTGAGAACATTTGTTCATTTTCGTGGCCAGGCTTAAGTGCAGTATCTTCAGCATTGTTTGGTTTCAAAGGCATTTTCGGTGGAGGAGTGCGTTTCATACTTAGGTCTCTCAAGATATAATTATTTAAACTGGGTCCACCCCAATTTAGCAGCCTAAGTATGCACCACAATTTTACTGTAAGGATGGAAAGGTGAACTAAAGGGGGCGCCTTTGTGCCAAAATATAAAAAGCTTAGTTTTCGAAGTTGTGCTGACTTATGTGTGGGTGTTTCTTTGCTCCGCTTCCCTACTTGTTTTTTGTTTTAATTACTTGCCGCTGAGACTCCAGTGGGCGTAATTAAAAGATATTGTGTCTTGGTTGCGAATCCTTCAATCCTCGATCACGACCGAGTAACTCCAATGCTTGTATTCCACTTGTGACTCCAATTAAGCTAACGCAGCGCCTTCAAGCTTTACTTTTTAAATTTTTAAACACAGTCTCCATCTTTTGAAAACACCAAAATTTAAGTTACGTTTAGGACAATAAATTGTTTATCCTTAGAAGCTATATAATGGTGGTTAACACTTAGAAAAAAATTATAATACTTTAGCAACAATTACTTAATATTATTAAATGTTAAAATCTATAAAATTAAAATTTGAGTAGCTACAGTAAAATACTTTTTCTGTAATATCAACTTGATACCTGTCCGATAAAACCAAACCTGAGATTATCACGTTTTAAAAACCCTTTTTCCATTTTTCCAATTTGACGATTTTTGAAATTGTTTATAAAATTAACAAAAATTTTAGCAAACCGCAAATTACGTTATGATATGTCGAGATCTAATTTGGATTTTTTCATTAAAATGAAAAAATAAAATTTTTTTAACTGTTCGGTTTATAAAAAAGAATGACCCATATCTCTGTTTTTTTTTTATATGTGCCATTTTTCTATTTAGAAAATAAAGGGTGCCTTTAAGTGTAGATGTAAGGACCGATCATGTTTTTTAAATTTTTATTTATTAAATTCTTTAATACATTTTAGTTATGTATGGAACAGGTAACGGAAAAGATTTTCTTTTCGGAATACTCAAAATATAAAAATTTACAAAAAAATGGTTCAACATACTGATATCCGGGAAATTGGCTAAAAGACTTTCACATAAGAAAAATGATAAAAATCTCTGTTGAAAAGGGTAACTCTCTTTAACTGTTTTAAAAATATGTTTTTTTTACATATAAACTAACAATTGAAATGAAACTTAGTAAAACCTTTTGTGGGGCGAAAAAATAAATAAAAAATGGAGCAAATAAATTTTAAGTACATAATTTAAGTATTGTTTTTAAAATTTTTTTTGTTTTTAAAAATAATCAAGATGTATAAAAAAACAAGTAATAAAGTTGGTTACTGAAACTAATTGCACATTAAAGATTCGGGCATGGATTATTTAAAATTAAAATAAAAATCGTAATATTCCTTGCAAGACTTAAACGCTAGATTCAAAGTCCAGAGGGCTAACCATTAGACCATAGAAACGTTTTTTAAAAGTTGTTTCTTCGACACTTTTGTAGAAGGTCTCTGTCAAAGATAAATTAAGGATAAATTGGAAACTTTGAAATCCCTCGCTGCTATCAAAACTTAAAAATTCTGATTTTCGTTAAGTTCTCTATAAAAAATTCCAAATTTTTGAGTCATGTTTTGCAAAGAACTTAGCATGTTTAAAATCTCGCAGAAAAGTGCGATTTAGTTTTGGCGTTGCGTGTGTGTGTTTAGCCACGCGGGAGAGCACTCAGCTAGCACTTCTTCGCACTCTGTTTGCCGGAGGGATTGACAGCAGCGATCAAAACACGCTGCTTGATTGAAAAAAATAATTCTCTTCATATTGATGTCTGCTACGATGGAATCTCAAATTAGTGGAAGGCAGACCCTTTGGCAACTTTTGGTGTTTTGGTGTAAACTGTTCTATAGTTATGACATGAGCACAGTGTAGGCACAATTGAAATTTGCAGGTAGCACATCTCCGAACTTGTATTTAATTTTAAATTATTGTTTATTGTAGTTTTGCGCTGTGGTTTCTATTTGGATGCTATTTTACTATTTCGATTTTGTACACTTTCAGATGGAATTTCAGCCCATTTCTGTGCGATCTGTGGAACAGTCTGGATGTTTACTTCTCAACAGCGAGTATTTTGCATTTATGTTGCATATCTGTGGATAGGTAAATATTGCCTTCTGTGTTAGTGGTTCCTTCGTAACATCGTTCCATTTGCAGATACTATGCGATTGTTAAGCCGCTCAAGTATCCGATTAGCATGACGAAACGCGTTGTCGGCATTATGCTGTTGAATACCTGGATATCGCCGGCTCTACTCTCGTTTCTGCCCATTTTCATTGGCTGGTATACCACGGAGGAGCACATCGATTTCGTCAAGAACAATCCCAGGCAGTGCGCGTTTGTGGTGAACAAGTACTATGCCATCATATCGAGCTCGATTTCATTCTGGATTCCCTGCACCATCATGATATTCACGTATCTGGCCATTTTCCGGGAGGCCAATCGACAGGAGAAGCAGCTAATGATGCGGCATGGCAACGCCATGCTCATGCATCGCCCATCCATGCAGCCATCAGGTGAGAGTTCGTATTACGATTGCTCCAAGCAAGAGATTGGGCCTTAACCCGGGGGCATTTGTCATGTCATTGTGCCAGGCGAGGCGTTGAGCGGCTCGGGCTCGTCCAAAACGTTGACACTGCACGAGGTCGAGCAGGAGCACACCCCCACAAAGGACAAGCACTTAATCAAAATGAAGCGGGAGCACAAGGCCGCTCGCACGCTGGGCATCATTATGGGCACCTTTATACTGTGCTGGCTGCCGTTCTTTCTGTGGTGAGTTAGTCGACATTTGGGATTTGGGGCATAATTTATGTAATGTTTGTTTTGTTTTCCCACCCAACCCGGGCGCAGGTACACACTCTCCATGACATGTGGTCCTTGCCAGGTGCCAGACATTGTGGTCTCCATACTTTTCTGGATTGGGTATTTCAACTCCACACTGAATCCGCTCATCTATGCCTACTTCAACCGCGACTTTCGGGAGGCCTTCCGCAACACGCTGCTCTGCCTGTTCTGCAATTGGTGGAGGAATCGCCATCTGCCCCTGGACATAGACATACGACGCTCCAGTCTGCGCTACGATCAAAGGGCCAAGAGCGTCTACTCGGAGAGCTACCTCAACTCAAATACGCCCTCGCACCGCCGCCAGTCGCAGATGGTTGACAACTTATAATACAGGGACGAGGCGCTGCTGACGCCATTGGCCCAGCAGCAGCAACGCCTGGCAGCGGGCGGACCGAGCGGCGGAGGAGCCGCCCCAGTTCTTGGCAGAGGACAGGCGCACGACGATGTGCAGGAGATACAAATCGAAATCCCCATGGAGTATATCAACAAATGGAACAAGAATAACAATGCAGCCTCGTCCTCGGCCTCCAGTCATGTATAAGCTGGCAGCGCGCCGAAGTGCCAGTTGGAGGATGATGACGTGGCGTCAATCAATTTAATGCAATTAAAAATGTTCATTAATTTGTAAAATTAATGTGCTGGCTCATGCCGCCATCGATCACACTTCATAGTCGCACGCAGTCTCCAGTATGCATAATTCATGACTCGATTATATTCAGTGACAACTGAATCCTCTTGTAAATATTTCATATTTTTGTAAACCACAGCATCAAGTAAATAACGCGCAGGTTGTAAATTCATTTCGATCCCCCCCTCCCCCACTCATCACACGCCACATGTAAAGCAAAAGGGCAATCAACTATTGAGCTATTCAACCAAATAAAATAAAAAAAACTGTGCCAATTAGTAAACCGCAAATTATCGAAATCAAGTGCAGACACTAAACTATTAAAGGACCCCTCTCTCTCCCCACTACACCAATTCAATTGGCTGCTAAAATTAAAATGTTATTTGAACGACAATCGCATGAAATAGAAATGCTCAAGCATAATTAATTAAATGAATTAACAATTAGCAATTCATAGTTAAATCAATATCTCTAGCATTAAACTAAAACCGACGGCAGTTAAAATCAAAAGTAAAATTTAGGAAAGCGTAAACGAAACTAGTTCAAGTGCGGCAATAGAACAAACAACATTGATGTGTAGTGTCCCAACAAAATGTGTTTAAGTGTGTGTGTGTGTGCGAGAACTAAAGGACACTGCGTTGCAGTTCCTGGAATTAAGTTGACTGTGTAGCCTGTTAGGGGTTAGGCTTCAGCATTGCCTGCAAAGTCAGCAACTTGATTCCAGCAACTGCGGCCCAGGCTCAACGTCTAACAGTGTTAACCAAAGCAAATTTGACTATGAAAAGCAATTGAAATGCAACAAAAGCAAAACGCATTTCCAATTCAAATAACAATTTATGAAACAATACTAAGGAATAAGATGAAAATTTGTGTTTGGCCTGCGATGCTAGTCCCAAGAATCAATGTAGAGCCAAAAGCTCGTCATGTACTATATCTTTATATACAAATATACATACATAATTACAATATGCATAGGTATCAGTGTAAATGTTCTGTATCATAATATTTATTAGCGGCCCTGTTCCGGCTTTCAGTTTTACCTAAATTCGTAGAATTCAATTCAGTGAGCTTACAGCTGGATGGTTTAGAAATAAGAGGCTTAAATGTACTTGGTTTGCTTTAACTACAGCTGAGTGGGTTCTGCAGAATGGCCATCCTACTTGCCAGATTCTGATTAAGATGTCACTCAAGTGAAAACACTTATTGCCAGAATGGTTGAAAAATCCAAAAGAAGAAGTCATAAAACAAAACAAAAAATGTGCAGCTGTCATACGGTTCTTTGGTTGTTGAAAAATAGAAGCAAAAAACGCTTTTTTTGGTAAACTCTTTTGAAATTTGGTTGATGTCAGGCTATCTAAAGAGCATATTTGAAAATCTTTTAAGTTTAAGTTTTTAACCGGCTGAAGATCAAGAAATTATTTTATGTATTCAAATGGCAAAATCGATGAGCTGCGACCAGACCAGACAGTTTAGAAGAGAGAACGTAATATGAGACTGTCTCTCTCTGACACTCAGTGATGCATGACTTCGGCAAGCTTTTGTTGGCCCTCAGGGGCTGGGCTTGGCAAAAATGACTTTATTATAAATATATTCAGCGGTGTCACAGAACTCTCTTCCAACCAAACTCCAACCCAAAACCAATTCTCGGTGTCACAGAAATCTCTTTCGGTTGGTTTGAAATCTCTCGTGTTTTGTCGGGATCTTTAGCTAAATTCACCAAACAAACAATTTCGATATGCAAAATTTGTTTTGGAAATGTGAACAACACTATTTTTCTGGATAGGTTGCATCAAATTAATTAAATATTTTATTTGTTTTAATATTAAATTTTGTGTTTTAATAAAAACTCTCCTAATGCTGCGTAACAATTAAAACCTGCCAACCACAGCGCCCTCAAGTTATGGAGTCGCCATCTGTGTACCAACATTGGCACCAACAAGGGCTTAGAGTTGTCAAGTTATATTTTATGATTGGCGCAAAATATTTTTTAAATTTTGCATCTTATTTTTGGAGAATATGACTTAAATTTGAATTATAATTTAAAAATGCATCATAAAACATATAACACTATCAAAAAATTGCATTTAAACATCAAATTAACTCATAACTAGAAGATGGGAAATTTTTTTTTTGGGAGAAAGGGCAACCCTGTTAACAGATTGGATAGAAATGTCCCATTAGCATGGACACAAACCTTCCAACTCGATTTTCATATAAGAAAACGAAATCTCTTGAACTTCTGGGACACCGACGGATTTATCGAGCGTTTTGCAAACCAACCAAGGCCAAAATCTCTAGAGATTTCTGTGACACCCCCGATTATGTAATTCCATGCGAAAGTATGACTATAAAGATGTTGCACCAACAGGCCAAGCCAATCTAATTAGAGAATATTCTTAGATGACCCTACCCCCATAAAATAAGAATTAAAATTTTAAACTCTTAGGCCCAAAGCACACAGAACGCGGAGCTGAGCATAGCTAGCGGAGCTTACAAATTTTACATACAAAATGCTCCGCACAGCTAAGCTGTTGGTGTGCTGGCTTGCTATGTGCTCTGTGCGCTTGATTTTCCAAAGCTGTTATGATACTCTCCGCTCCGCTGTCTGTGTGCGGTGGGCCTAAGTCTTTATATGTAAAGTAACAGATGAGGAAAGTTGGGTGTTTTGACACCCGACAGCTCCATTTAATTCCTACGGCCAATCGAAATGACCAATTTTTTGGGTAATTGAAAATTTAATTACCGTTACAATTACAATTACATCTTAATTAAAAATTGAATAACTTTTACTACTTCTTTTATGTTATAAAAACTTCACGGAAAATTTCTTTAATTATTTTAAATGACCAACAATTTGATTTTTAGGTACCATTTTTGAAATAATCGTAATGGTAATGAAATACACTCCTGCCTAACACGGGGATACGTTCCTAGAAAACCACGTGTTAAGCGAAATCGTGTTAAGCGAAACATGGATTCAGTACAAAATAAGGGGTTACGTTCCTGAAGTTCAAAATTGGCAACCAACTAATTTTTTTATTGTTCAAATTTGGTCTAGTTTTATAAAAGTTTCATACATTTGTTCAAAATTAACCAAGAGTTGCTGTTTATTTGCCTTAAATATATGTATAACATTCATAATTAAAAGTTGGTATTAAGTAAAGAAAGGTCTCTTCATATAATTAATTAGCAGGTAGAACTTGTTAAAAAGCTTGAAGGTCATATGTTTTTATTTATATCAAATTTGGAATGCCTGGCATTTATAGTTTAATCCGTTTTGATTCAACATGTTCACTTTCGATTGTTTGGTGGCTTTTTAAGCTTCTTTGTAGCACTCCTTATAAGGCAAAAGTATTTTTTCCAACTCTCTCTTAAACTTAAGTCGTCGTTCGATGACCGGATCTGAGTTTAAAAAGCACGATTCCAAGCTGTTAGCATATGCGAATCCTTCTTGGAGCTTTTCTATCGTTAAACTAATCGGATCGGTTTCTTCAGAGCTGCTGTCATCTGATATCGAATTGTTTGCTTCATTCACAGCAATCTCAAACAATGATTCGTCATCAATTCTTTCATCTTCAAACAACTCTTGCACATCGTCAAATGCCATGTCGTCGAAACCTTCACCTTCAATTTAATGAGCAATATATCCAGGAATCCACTTTTTGGCTCTTCTATTTCATGGCTTTAAACAACCTCTGGTCATACTTAATCTCTTTTAAAGATAAGTTTACCAACTCAAGGCTATCTCTAATAGAAAAGTTCTTCCAAGAACCCTGATCCATTGGCTGCAGCAGTGATGTTGTATTAGGTGGAAGAAATTGTATTTTAACAATCGGATGGCTTAAATCTTTCGGATGAATCCAAATCAATCCAAATGCTAAGTGCTCTTTCCATTTCCTCCAAAATAGGTGCATTGCTCTACTTGTAAATGTTGTAGATATAGATGACATAATCCTTCCATTTTGATAGTGCGAACTGTTGCCTCATTCAAGTCAAGGCTTTTTACAATTTCCGTAAGAGTTTGCCCATTGTCTAAACGGTTTAAAATTTGTATTTTTGTTTCTATAGAAATGACTTTTCTGCCATTTTAAAAGCTGAAATTTATATATTTTATTTATTAACTTTTCGATTTAATCAAGCTGTGCCAGCATGGAGCAAAAAGTATTAGAGAGAAACTTTGCGCTGCCTCTCAATTTTGCTGGTGCTAAACGATAGTGCCAAAAAGGATACTTATAGTGCCCAAAAAGATACTTCAAAGTGCCAGTAGGAAATCACTGTGGTTAGAGCGAGACGACCATAACCGAAATATATCCAGAGAGAGCAAACAGCTGACCAAAAAGTATCTAGAGAGCGTAAATGAGAGCGAACAGCTGACAATTTTCTAACAGAAGCGGTGTCGACTGAGCAAAGTTCCTCTCTAATACTTTTTGCTCCATGGTGCCAGCTTTGAATGATACAAGCATAAAGGCACTAACGCATTAATTGACAAAAAAAAAATATCGATAATTTGCAATCGTGTAAGAACAAGGTTTTAATTTTTAAAGAAAAAAAAAGGAAAATTTTTTATCTTTTTAGAAGGTTTTTTTTTAAAAAAGGCGCGTTTAAGGAAGGGAAATTAAAAAAAATATATTTAATAAATTCAATTTGTAATTACCATAAATTGGAATGATAATTTCGATTTACTGTTCTTTAGTTTGAAATACAAAAGCTTAGATGAAAATCTCTAGAAACTTGCTGGACACCGCCCATTTTCTTTTTACATAGTTTTTTTGTGTTTTTTTTCTAATAAAAAAAAAATTTTTTTCAGCCAAAAAAAACCCATTTCTACTGAAAATTCTTTAGTGTTGTTTGGAATGGTGATCTCAAAATCGATTTTTTTTCATGGCTCCGTTTTTGCAATATGATTTATTTTCATTTTTATTTTGTAGGTGCTCTAACATTTTAAGCCGTATCTCACTTCATATTTATCAGATAGAGTCAAGCAAGATAAGATAGAATCAAAAGGTCCTTAGCCAAAGCTGCCAGTAATCGCGTAGAACATTATTTTTAAATTGACTTAGTAGTTTGATACAATAACCAAAAATATTTCAAAAAAATTTTTTTTGCTCGAAAATCCGAGAAATTTCATTTTTTGAACGCCTGGAAAAAATAAAAAAATCCAAAAAAAAAATATTTTTTATTTTTTCTCTTTAAGAATCGCACTTCCAAATCTATGAACAAACACAGGAGAATTTTTGTGATTATTAAAAAATAAAGTTTCGTTTGCTTCGACTTTGTTCCGTTTTTGATTATTATTATTTTTGTTCTGGCTTTTCTCAAACTTCATAAGGTGACCAAAAGAGTAAGAAAATGGTAAGTTTTTTTTGTGAACACACAAAATACTCAAATATGACTGTTAGTTCCTCTACTCAATTTGGCCCATCTACGGTACGTGTGACACGATTTTCCTAACTAATACCTGATTGTCTTCGTAAAAGTGCAATTCTTAAGTAGAAAAAATAAAAATATTTTCTTGGGATTTTTTTATATTTTTTCTAGGCGTTTAAAAAATTGAATTTCTGGCATTTTTAAGCAAAAATTCGATTTTTTTAAAATTTTTTTGGTCGTTGAATTCAAATTGCTCAACCGATTTGAAAACAATGCTCTATGCGATTATTGGCAGCTCAATTACCTTTCGATTTATACATTGCTTGACTAAAGCCCCAAAAAAACACAAATTTTGGCAAAACCAAGTGTTAGTGAAATATGAGTTATATGTCACACGCACAAAATGCGTGTACATATTTCACTAACACAAATTAGCATTTTGCGCAAAACTTTTTGGTGTATTCGGGGCTTTAATCTGAAACTTATGAAGAGAGATATGTCTAAAAGTGTAAAAAAAACGGAGCCGTGAAAAATTTTTTGAAATTGATTGACACCATTCCAAACCATACTAAAAATATATTTCAGTTGAAATGGGTCATTCGTTTTTTTTTATTTTTGTAAACAAGTTTTATTATGCAAATTCAAAAGATTACAAGGTTTGATTAAAGTAACCTCACCTTGTAAATTTATAAGCCTGCCTCACTAATAAACACAAATATCTAAAGCTTGCCTTACCTAACAAAGAAATGATCACGAAATCTCAGGTCAAGTCATGTTGCCATTTGATGGGATAGTTTATCGATAAGTATTTATATCGTAACGTACCAGCATGACCAGGCTATAACATTAATAAATGGTCACTCTAGTCCGCGTCTTTTTTAATTTTGCTCTTAAATTAAAACCTTTCTTTCCTTTTTTTCTTCTCTTTATTCTGTTCCTGCTCTGTTTTGAGAACTTTAAATATTTTTTGGATTTTCAGAAAATCGATAACAATTTATTTTAAACTATCGATTTACTAAATGCCCATTGTACAGTTTCAATAAATGCCGCTCACAAAATAATGCGGTGCCAAAATGTTTTTGAAGTGTTTTTAATTCAGTATTTGGTTTTCTCAGCAACTTTGGATCCGTAAAGTTAAGATTCTCTAGGGATGCTTCTTTTAGACCTACTGACCATGCTTCAGCCTTTAATATGTATTTCTGTGCACTTCATCTTGTCGCTTTAGTTAATCTAAAATTAAAAATTTGAAAGCCGGAACAGGCCTGTAAATGACTTTCCTTAAACAATAACAACAACCAGAAATCGATAGAACTCCGAAGGACTTGTTATATTTTTTTAACACACAAAAACCAAAAATCTAGAAAGCTAAACTAACTTTATGTATGACTTATGATATTTGTATTTGTACTTTATTGATATTGTGCATAAATGTGTTATCTGTCTAATGAACTTTTCGTTACTTGATGTGTTTTTCTATGCGGTTTTCTATGCAAAACAAAAAACAGAAACTAGAAATAAGCCAACTTAGCCTCGAGTGAACTACATAAAACGTAAAAGAAACCCAAACCAAAACCAAAAACTAAATGTATTATAAAAAAAACAAAAACAAAAACAAGAAACGAAAGTTGAAAAACATACAGAATTCTACCAAGCAAAGAAAAATAAAAATTATATAAAATCTATGAATATAGCAAAACAAGAACATTGATTTTTATTTACCGCAAAACTCAACTCGAAAGTACATTAACAGAAGAATATTATCAGCACAGAAAAGCCAAAGCTGATTACTGCCGGTGACAGTTGTAAACTTCTAAATAACTGCCAAAGGCTCGAGGGCACGAGCTGACAAATTACGAATTTCTCAAAAAGCCCCCTTGGCGACGCGGCGTATGAGTGATTTTTATTTGGCAGATAATTTAACCGGCGTCATGGCAATGCCACCAGTTGTCTCCGCCCACCCGCATTTGACGCTTAGCACTTGGCAAAAGTAATTTGTCATCTGATTGCGCAAACAGTAAGCAAGAACCAAAAATAAAAGTCCAGGCAAACTGTTTGAATGCTTTAAATAACGCAACACACGATGCCCGACTGGGACGAGCAAAAGTTTGTGCCATTTTATAGGGCATTATAAATTAAATTTATTTACCCAAAAGGTGACAGACGCCGCTGTGAAAAGTTCCTCAGCATCTCACACTCACTTTCCCCCCCTCTCTCTCGCTCTGCACGAATGTTTGGGAAACTCATAAATAAAAATAATAAGACCCCTACCCCGCCCATGTGAGGGTGGGCTTTATTGAAATTGTGGACAAAAATAAAATTCAATATTGTTTCCAAAAATTATGTATACAAAAGCACAGCAGGACGTTGAGAAGAAAAATAAGAAAACTTTTTATAATTCATCAATCAAGGTAATTAATTCCTGTTTAAAGCCTGAACTGAGCACTTTATTACCGCTTTATTTGTGCTTGCATTTATCATTAATCAAGCAAGTTTGACGGATAGAAGACAATAATTAAAGACTCGAGTCTAAAATTATAGAAATTCCCAATTCGAAAACATTACACAAAATCTGTGCACTGACTCCTTCGTTCCCACTTTGGCGATATCAGTGAACGCTCAAACAGCTTACAGTTCTGCATTCGTGCCTAACGATTAACATTAACACCATAAACTTGCAAAATTTACGCTGCCTTGGAGGAAAACTTAAGGTCTTAACGTCAGCTTGGTTATCAAGTAATCTGTTTCAAAATTAAATCTACAACAACTGTACTACCGAAAAAAAAACTGACATCACCAGCCCAGTGGGACATAATATGCAGTGTTGATAAGTGTTGATGTTTTAGAAAAGATACCAACAAAAAATACCAGATACTTTTGAGTGACATATATAGCACATTTAGCTGCCTCCTATAAATTGTTTCTAGTAAGTATTTTGGTGAATCTCAAACAATATTCCAGCAACGTCGTCAACAGCAGGCTCTTTAAATCTACGCACCTGCTCTCTAGCTGGTGTTTCACCAGGATAGCTGACAATAGCCTGATTGTCATTTTGCAATTCATGCATGTGCGATTTAAAGAATTTCAATAATTCATTGTACTCATTCAAAAGGAAGTCCAGCCCGCCGACGATGCGCCTGGCGTTAGGTGAATTAAGGTTATTGAAGCCGCAACGTGCGTCCACACGATTGACGACCTCCCCGCCCATAAAGTAGATTTGTAAAGATTTTTGTGGTTGGTTTGGGTTCGTGGTTCGAGTGCCAGTCGAAGGAACGAAGCAGATGTAAATGCTCGATGTACTTGTTGACGTTGTCGTTCAATTGTTCTGCGTGGGTTAACATCTGTCCAGCGCTTAAATCTGCTCCAATTGTTGTTGTTGACTTCGGAAAGCTCGTGCCTCTTGTGATTGAGAAGAACGCAGCTGTAATTGTTGATTTGTTCTTGCTGCCCTAAAATTTTGCTTGTGTATTGCTGCATTAGTTCGACGGCCCAAATAGCCACCCTACCTGTTGCTGGCATTGATTACACACACACACACACAGATAGGCCAAATTAAAATGATTGATGAAAAACGATATTCTGTTAAAAATCACATTTGCGTCATGTATAAAATAAGCCACAAGAGTGAAACAGGTGAAAAACTGCTGGGTCGTCAATTCAAAAGAATGTTTCGCAGAGGGAACTCTTTTTTTTTCTTCTTTTTTTTTTTTTTTTTTTTTTTTTTTCTTTCACAATTCCTAATACCTTCTCTAGAGTTACAAATATCTAGCTACAAATTAAAATTAACCTTATCTGCCGCTGCTAAGTATGAAAATTAGCCCCAACATGTCAAATTTCTAAATGTAATTTAATCGATGACATATCGAATAAAAACAAGAAGGCCAAGCTAACTTCGTCCATGCCGAAGTTTTTATAACCATGCAAATGTTTCAGTATATCAGAATTTTAGAACGCCACCATTAAAACAAACAATTTGTCTAAATAAAACCCATTTTCCGTCCGATAGTTTCTATGGAAGCTATAAGATATACAGGTCTGTTCTCAATTCTACTTCGGTTTTCGTATAAACGTTTGAATTGGCCATTTTACTCTTAGAAATATTAATGGAAGTTGTAAAGGAAATCTGTGGCTACTAGATCAAGGCTTCCTTTTTCTACGATTTGAATCCACTTGGCATTGAGCTGTCGGTTTCAACTGCTTGAGCAATTCCACTTTTACTGAAACCGTATCTAGTAGCCGTAGATATGAGTGTCATTTGCATATAACCTTATTAGCACAGAGTTCAACGTACAAACGTTTATACGAAAAACGAAGTGGAATTGAGAACAGGACTGATAGTCATCCGATTGTGACTAAAACTTGCAAATCTGTGTAAAAGCATTTAATATTAATAATCGCTGAGTTGGGAGTCGTTAACATAAAAAACAAAAAAGTTTTTCTCACTAAACCCCACATTCCGACCGATAGTTCCTATTGCAGCTATAATATATAGTCATCCGATCCGGTCGGTTCCGACATATTAGCAGTGTGCAGTAAAAAGAAAACTCTGTGCAATGTTCAGCTCGATAGTTTTAAAACAGTGTCCGGCATAACACACATGCTTATTTTGCCTTTGCATGTGTGCGTTCAGACACGCGAAAGCGCTCTCAGTTAGCACATGTTTGTTATTGCTTAAGAGAGCAGTGTACGCTCGTATAGTGTCTGTGTATCGACGCCGCTGCTACAGAGAATGGACGTCGCTACTTGTATACACAGAAAATTGAACGGTGCCGGACACTGCTTTAAAACTAAGAGACTAGTTTGAGGAGAAACAGCGAGACAGACGGACAGACAGACGGACGGACGGATATAGCTCAATCGACTCAGCTCGTCGCCCTGATCAAGAATATAAATAGTTTATAAGGTCGGAAATGAATACTTCTATGCGTTGCAAGCTTCTGGGCAAAATTATAATACCGTTTGCAAGGGTATAAAAAGAACATATAACTCTAATTAAAGTTTTTTGATTAAAAAAAAATCATATGGAATTTTTAAAAATAAGAGGGTCGATGACCATTTTTATACTCTGTACCGAAGGTACATAGAGTAAATTAAGTTTGTGCAAAAGTATGTAACAGGGATAATGAATCATTTCCAACCCTATAGTAGTATAAATATTCTTGATCAGCATCAACAGCCGATTCGATATAGCCATGTCCGTCTGTCAGTCAGATAGTAAGAGATAGAGGTTTGACATGTATGGGACAAATGCTTCTAATACTTGCAAGCAGATCAAGTTTATTTTCACTATTTGCCACGCCCCCTCCCGCCCCTGCAATTTAGAAAAAACGTCATATGTCTCAGAGTTTTGTAGATAGATGATTTGTAATTTCTAGAGATAGTTAGTCATTAGCAATATGTATCGATTTGCCGAAAAAATTATAAAGATCTCAAGTTATGAAAAAAAAAGTTTAAAAATGCCTCCTCCCCCGCACCCCCAACCAACACCGCATTGCATTCATTAAAGAGAGAGAAGAGAGAGAGAAAAACTTAAAGATGAGCCCGGCGGGTAAAAGAGTATGTTATAGTCGGGCTTGACCGACTTTCTCACTTGTTTTCGTTTGTTTGTTTTTGTTTGTTTGTTTTGTATGCGAGGGTCAGAAAAAAGATTGTTTTTTATTATTGCTGTAAAACATATTGTCGGATCTGCTTGAAAGTTTTAAAGTATGTTTGTGAGACGCTAAAGCAAATGAAAATTTTTAAATCAAATTTTAAAAACCAAACTTTAAACGCTAATATGTCGAAATTGTAGTAAATGGAGACCGATTTTGAAATTATTTTTTTGTCTTACCCATTCTGGCACCTGACTCGGAGAACCCCGTAATTCCAAAAATAGCAGAGCTGGTCCTATTTTCCAAAATTTGACTTTGCAACCCTTAAGCTCCGATTTTTTTTAAACCTACCCCAAACGTGGAGGCAGATGAGACAACCACAGTTCTGAAAACATTTCATTTTTATTAATTATTTTTTTTATTATTTTTAGTTGTGCGCCAAAAAAAAAAAAAAAAAAGCAACCGCAACGGCAACAGCAGCAATTAAAACATTTTTAGTTCATTTCATTTGTCATATATTCAATAAAAAAAACTGTTTGCCAATTTCAATTATTGATTTTGTGTAATTAAATTTTACTCTTTAAAACCACCGTAAGTAAGCTTATAGAGGGCCTAGCACCTTGTTTAACTTATTTAGAGGTTGGACAATTATCTCTCATATGCCATTAAAATTACTTAATTATCTAAAAAATCAATAGAAACAAATACGATTCGTTGCTGAAAAAAGAGAGCGAACGAGAAAGAGTGAGTGCAGCTAACTAAAATCTTTACCTCATCTTTCCTTGTACATATGAGATAGTACCCTGGATGCTAACAACAGACCAAGAAACAGAATTAGGTTAATAACCGTAACCTGTACTGTAACCGATATCACACATCCGAAAAACAATTGGCCAAAATAGTAAGCGTAACCCTAACCTCTGATCTATAATTATCGATTTTAGACTGGAAATTGTTGATCAAGGAAGGAATTTTATAATCGGAAAATGATCTTTTGATTTCGAATTCCAACTTGGCTTACTCTCCCCATTCAGGAACTTATATTGACTCCCCTTGCCTATCTCGTTTAACCAAAGCTCTGTTAATATTAAAAATAATTTCTACGCTTGTGCCACGATGAATGACATAATAGATGCGAGTCAAAATTAAAGTTCATTCATCAAAGTCGAAATGAAATCGTTCCGTGTTCGACGTCTGCCGCTTGACACTCACCTCGAGGCCAACGCTGTTTTCCGCGCTAGAAGACCACCATCACCATACTGAAAATGAACCATTATGTCAGGCAGGCGCCAATCATCGCTCATAAGAAGTACCAATTTGGCCATGACAAGTGACAGCGACATGCTGGTGTCAAAAACAGAAAGAAGGCAATTTTAAATGCTCCAGTAGTCGCATTTTATGTCTGCCAAGTCTATGCTTATCAAATTTTAATATTTAAATCGTCAAATGGTCCTGCATCTTAAAAGTCAGTCAGTGTGTCACACACAACAATCGAGAAATCAAATTGTCTGCCATTGTGTGTTTTTTTAAATTTTAATAACTTTGACATGCACAATACAGTGTGCCAGGGCCAGGCATGTGTTGCTATCGTCAGCTTGGCGCTGTTGTTGTGCTGTGCCATGAACTACCCGCCCATCTTGTAGCGCATCACGAACATGAACAGAAATAGCAAATCTTTTTCCGATTTACGCACACATTTCGAATATGGCAGCAAAATATTTTTATTACAAATGCAAATATTGACGCCCTGCAAGCGGGAATAAGAATGAGGCGAATGTATGGGGATGGGTTGCCTAGCTAAAGCAGATTATATGGCAAATGCGACTCGAAACTGAGAGCGCCAGCGGCATTTCCTTGAAAAGGTCGGGTGGGCGGCAAAGTTGCTTAGGGGGTAAAACAATTTCAGCTTGCAAGATATTTGAAAAATCTTTGAACACAACAAATCAATTGTGTATAAAATGACGACTAACGAGGACATTATACGGACGAGCATTTGTGACTTGATAAGGATACAGTTTTGATCAGTTGATACTATTTTCGAGGAGCAGTTTATTTTTGGGCCACCTTGAAACCCGTTGAAACCATTTGACAACAATCCAATGTTTTTGACGATTGAAAACAAATATTAAAAAAATACTAGCAAGGTGCTTAAAAACAGGTGAGGATGAATTAATTTTAATCAAACTTGTCGTGCCTAAACTGTACTAGAGATTCAAATTCATCCAGAAATTACTTGGATTGCCAAAAGACTGATTTGAGACAGCAACTTGTTGCTAAAAACCCAGGGACAACAGAATAGGTGGCAGTAAGTAAATCTGGGAAGTCAATAGATTCAATCCGGATCTGCAATATAAACTTCCTTGGAGTACTCCAGCAGGAATAGAATACAACACACAGATACGTGGAGAGCCTCCAGCTGCAGTCCGCAGTGCAGAAAGGGTTGTAACTAAGTTGTGGCTGGGCCGGGCCAATGACGATAAAGACCAACTACAGTAATACTAAAGCTAAGGTCCCACGCGCAAACAAAATGTTAACACACATTGTGCAAACAATGTTAGCCTTGAGATGTAAATGTTGGCGTAAAACAAATTTGGGCAAATATTTACTGTTAAAAAATATGTTCAAATTTTTACCCTCCGCAAATACTTTGTAGGCCGATTTACTTATGCAAACTATAGTTGAATAAGTTCATTTTTTGAGATAACACAACAAACACGCCAGAAAGTCGTTTAGCCCGACTGTAATGTACTATGGAGCGAGCAGCAGTGTACACCAGCCATGATAGATAGTGTCCATACTAGTTGTCAATAGGGTTGTCAATATTTTTATCGATATATCGATATTTTTGGTTGGACGATAAGGATTATTCCGATATGATATTTTTTGTACCGATATAGGCGATTATCGATATTTTTATAAACGATATATCAGAAAAAATTACTATGATAATTGCAGGAACAAATTGTCAAAACAAGACTGCCGATTTTGTTCTGCACAAAGCGAACAGAAATAAGTATTACCGTTGGCATGCCAAAACCTGAAGGTTCCGTTTCGTTTGTCTTAAGAAACGTCGAGAAACTCAGGGGTCAGGCCCTCTCCCGCCCCCAAATTTAAAAAAAGAAATGATAAAGATCAAGTTATACGCCGCATAATGTTAGAGAGAGAGAGAGGGAGAGAAACGTAGAGATGACCGCAGCAGTATCACTGCACTCAGCTCCTACTCTAAGTACAGAGTATATTATAGTCGTTCTTGATCGACTTTCGCACTTGTTTCTGTCCTGTTCAAAAAGACAAAATCCTTAAATATTTGAGATCGATTTGAAACGGCTAGGAATTCATTTTGGCCCGATGGGTTCTTGGTCTATTTTTTAGAATTTTCCGTAGATTTCGTTTTTGCCGCCTATACAATTCGAACTATATTGAAGCGGTCGTTTTCTGACACAGGCAAACGGCGGTCTGATCTTTGCGACCTCTGGTTTCTACACTCAAAAAAAAAATCCATCGATATGGGATCAAATCATTCCTAAGCGGTAATGAAAACAACGTAATCCGGCATATGCTTGAACCGATCAGAAAAAGGATTGAGTTGATCCGCCTTTTTTGATCCCAAGAAAGATTACAAATATCCCGAGGTAATCCTTTAAGAGATTGAATTTTATTGAAATTTGAAAAAAAGACAACTCTTGTACCTTTCCTCCCCAGGTATATGCCATAGGACATCCTTATCAACTTCCAACTTGGTTTATTTAAGACTTCTAAAAATAACAAATAATTGTACAATTTGTTGTGCTCAACTGGGATTCGAACCCACAACCACGCGCGCACTGAAAATGAATGGAATGGCATTTCATCGCACACCACCAACCCCATCTGCTGTTGCTGCATGTCTAAAAGGCAACTTATATTTCTTTGCTCTCGCTCTCCAATTTATGGACATGTGATCTCGAAAGGGATTACAGTAAGCACATTTGGAATGATTCATGTTCGAAAAACATGGGTCAATCCTTATAGGATTTAATTGTGTAGCAAATCCCGGAAGTCGAGATTGAATTTTCAACCTCGTGCCGGGCTTACTCAAGATTTTAAAGATTGAAAATATCTCGCTTTTTTTTCTGTGTAGTTCCGTTTTTCCCTGCCCAGTAAATCTCTGGTTCACCTCTAGTAAGTTACAGAAAAATGCAGCCTGTCAAAAACAGCTAATTTACGTGAAAAATTTCGAGGGTACACCTTTTTGGGGGCGCTCAATAGCTTACGCTTTTACTCGGGCTAGTGAACACCCTAACTTTTTTAGTGTGACAAACAAAAATAGTGGTAGCGCATAATTAATATGGTTAAAATTATGGCTACAATAATTTTCGACTATCGATTTTCAAAATAGCTGTGCTTGTGGGAAAAATAGCTAATTGCACCACACATTATATCTTGGGAAGCCGCGGAAGATCCGAATAAACTTTGTGAATTCAGTCAATTTAGACGCACCGATCAGTTTTTGGGGCATAAATTATGAATTGAGATATAACAAGTAAGACCGTTGCAGTCAAAGGTAGCCCGACATCAATATACCTGTGCAATTGACAACGAGAGCGTAAAGTTAAAGTCGGCTCTAACCGACTTCGATAAACCGTTACTCATGAAAAAACAGTTTAACAGTGCTCCTGCTTTCCTTGGGTGACCATCCGAAAAGTATGCAACATTTTTTAGGGTGGGTGGGGTGGTAGCGGGGGGGCTTGGTTCGCTTTTTTGCTCATAACTTCTGAACCGTTCATCCGATTTTTATCATTTCTTCGGCAAATCGATTCATTTTTTTCTCTCTAGAAGTACAGATCGTCCTATCTTCAAAACTGTGGGCGATTTAACGCAAATTGCGGGGGCGGGGAGGCGTGGCCAAAATTTGAAACAAACTTGATCAGCGTACAGATAAGAAGCTTGTCCCATACATCAAACCTCTATCTCTTACCATCTCGAGATCGACGTTCATACAGACAGACGGACAGACGGACGGACGGTACTGACGGGCGGACGGACAGACGGACATGCTAAATAACTCGCGTTAAAAAAATTTATAGTCAAAAATTTCTTTCCAATCACTTCCCTTTATGGTAAGGGAAAAGTCACCCAAAGAGCATTTGAACATGCGAACAAGATGGTCCCAAAAGTGCTCACTGATGACCAGAAATTGCGGGCAGTGGAAGAGTGCCAAGAAAATTTGAACATGTGTGAAGTTATTCCCTGCAGCCGCCCTACAGCCCAGATGTGGCCCCCGGACTTTTTTTGTTTCCCCGCCTGAAAAGGCCGATGAAAGGCAAGAAGACGACAGAGGGGATCAAAGCAGCATGCACCGCGGCTCTCAAGGCTATTCCGGAGAATGCCTTTCGTGACGCCTTCAATGCTTGGAAATCGCATCGACGCAGAAACATCCTATTTTGAAAGTTTTTAAAGAATTGTAACGTTTGGCTCAATAAATTTGTTTAAATCGACTCAGTCCTATTACTTTCCGGACACACCGTGTATATGTATGCCACATGGAGTACACAAACCGGCGCTCCAGACTTGGCAATTCGCTGTTGTTTCACTTCACCGAAGAGGATCAGAGTACGGTGATTACGCTGGATAATGTGGAACAGCAGCAGGCAGAGCGGAAGCAGCAGGCCACTGAAGAACCTCCAGTCGAGGAGATTTTTGGATGAATCAAATGGAGTTATCAGCTGCCTTAGAGGCCAAATTGCGACGTATAGAGGATAAAGAATTTGTGGTAAGTTGGGTAAGTTAAAGTCCCCTTCCACTTTTAGGTCTATGGTTCGGGCGCCAAAGCGTCAGTGCAAAGTTTGACAAATGTGGCGTCCATAAACCATATGTGCCCCGGTGAGCGATTGGATTTAAGTTTAAGTTTATTTAAGTTTCTTTTCAGCGCTACAAGTATTGATATACTTATATTTATAACGCTAATCACAACGGCAAATGGCTTAGTTAAAATTTAGTTACAAAAATTATTAGATATTAAGATACAGAAATATTTTAAAACAATTTACATATTACAATTTGTTTAATTCTGTGTATAAATTACTTAAGCTAAAATAATACATAAGGTAGAACTTAAATTATACGGTGTTCGTTTAATTCGGCTTCAATAATTATATATTTGGGATTTGTTGTAGGTATGCTGTTAATATTTCCTTAAATGTCTGTGAGTTTCTAATTGTCTTCAATTCATGTGGCAGTTGATTCCAAAGACGAATAGCATGCGGAAAGAATTGACGATCAGATGTTGATAGATTATTTTTAGGGCTTATTAAATTTTTCGTTCTTTAAGACGCGGAAAATTTTAACATTGTAAAGAGATAAAAGGGTTCCTCGGTGTTTATAATTTTGTGCAGATAGATTAGGACTCTCAAACAAATCCATGAAATTAGGTTGATGTTGTATATTTGTTCAGAAAATGCTGAAATGTGATCTCGTCGTGATTTATTAAATATGTGCAAATATGTAGCGATGTCGTTAAATCCTACATTCAGCCTTTACCTGCAACTCGAGCTGCATTTACCAAACACCTCTAATCCAAAAAATTTTATTTATTTTCTTGTTTGAGTGGGTATGAACTGCTTTGTTAAATTCAGCTGCCTGATGAGTCCATGTTTTTGACAATGCTTGGTTTTTTTTTTCTATTTCATTAGCTTCTGTCCTTACAGATATGAATAACCAAGCATTTTGACTTCTTAGGGTTAATTCTTAACCCGTTTCTCTGTGCCCAATCACTTATTACACGTAGCTCACTGTTACAAATATTAAAACACTCTGGACACTTTACTTAGCGGACGACTAACATAAATTTGTACATCATCTGTATACATTTCAGTTAGACAACAAAGTGGGAAGGCCATTTATACACAGAAAAAAAGTCGAGATATTTTCAATCTTTTAAATCTTGGAGTAAGCCTGACATGACTTAAAATTCAATCTCGACTTCCAGGATATTCTACACAATTCAATAAGGAATTGACCCATGCCTTTCCAACTTGAATCATTCCAAATGTGCTTACTTCAATCCCTTTCGAGATCACATGTCCATAAATTGGAGAGCAAGAGCAAAGAAATATAAGTAGCCTTTTAGACATGCAGCAACAATAGATAGGGTTGGTGGTGTGTGGTTCCATTCCACTCATGTTTAGTGCGCGCGTGGTTGTGGGCTCGAATCCCAGTTGAGCACAACAATTTGTATATTTATTTGTTTTTTTTAGAAGTCTTAAATAAACCAAGTTTGAAGTTGATAAGGTTGTCCTACGGCTATGGCCTGGCGGAGGAAATGAAGAAGAGTTGCCTTTCCTCAAATTAAAAAGTCAAACATGCCTAAAATTGTACAGCTTTGGGATTAATAATTTTTTTTTCTAAAATTTTTTGCAAATTCAATCTCTTAAAAGGATTACCCCGGTATAATTGTAATCTTTCCTGGGATCAAAAAAGTAGGATCAACTCATTCCTTTTTCTGATCGATTCAAGCATATCCGGGATTACGTTGTTTTCAATACCGCTTAGGAATGATTTGATCCCATATGGATTGATTTTTTTTTCAGTGTTCATGTGAACAAAGACTGCCGAGCGACAACGTATTGTGAAATTTTGACGACTTTTATAAGTCATCTAGTCTCAGTGGCATTTGAATTTATTATTGTTAATATTGGGCGTATTCAGCAGATAATTCCGATTTGCGATTACCGATTTACGATTTGCGATTGCTGATGAGTCTCTGCTGAATGGAATTGATTGCATACTTTAAGATATTCTGTGGCTTTAGTACTTTTCATCAATGCAAAACACTCACACAAAATCTCCAATATTTATGGATTTGTTAAATAGAAAATTTCATATGAATGTCTGCACAAAGGTAGGCTGACCCAGCAATCGTTAACCAATCATACGTTTTGTTCGATTTCTATTCAACAAACATGATTGTCATATTTTTCCAATCCCAATCGGCAATCACTGTATTCAGCAGGTAAAATCGGCAATCATAAATCACAAATCGTAAATCGGAATTATCTGCTGAATACGCCCATTGACTCAAGGACATCACATTGATTGACACATGCAAAACTAAAAATATTATCACAGTTATCTATATATATAAATGTGTACGCCCGACTGACATATTATCAACGCCCAGCCTAACTTTGTCTACTCTGGCGGGTTGGGGGGTTCGTTCCCCCTGAACATCTAATAATAAAAGTTTTTTCTTTCTTTAGAAACTAGCTTACACTACGGTCCTACCAGCTTATCGGAATTTTTTTTTTGCCGTTCGATCCCGTTAACTTAGGTCCCTTCCTTGTGCGAAGATTTAAACCCCCCGCCAAGATTTAGAAGCTTCTTGGCCCCGTTAGGCTGGCCGTTTTACCTTCCTAAAGTTTGAGATTTGGCATAGACCTTCGTTTAGTTATGCAGGCGCGCACTAAGAAAGAAAATTTTGAAAATTACACCCGGAAAAGTCGGAAGAGCGTCGGACAAGTTTGTTTGGGAAAAATTTAATTTTTCATCCGATTGATTGAAACTTGCTTCGTAAGCATATGATTCGACACGTGTTTTCCCGATTTCGGAAAATCCGCCCACGAGGAAAATGGCCGGAAAATTCTACATGCAAAAAAACTAGTTTCCATCCGATTGGCTTGAAATTCGGTTTGTATGTGTAGAATACGAAATAGTTTGAAATGTAATTTTCCGATGTTGGAAAATTTGACCTAACGGTCGGAAAATTCCCGGAAAAGTCTGCATGAAATAAAATATTTTTCATCCGATTGGCTTGAAACTCGGTTTGTAAGGGTAGAATACAAAATAATTTGAAATGTCATCTTTCAATGTCGGAAAATCCGCCCCCATGCGGGAAAATTCCCGGAAAATTCTCCATGGAATATACTATTTTTCACCCGATTGACTTGAATCTCAGTTTGTAAGGTCAAAATGAGAATTCATTTGTGTTTTCATTTTCCGATGTTGGAAATACCGCTGAAATGCCCACTAGAATGTGGATGGGATGTGAGTGGGATGTGGGTGGATAATTGTTTTGGAAGTGGGTGGAATGTGGGTGGTAAGTGGATTGGAAGTGGGTGGGATATGGGCGGGAAGTGGGAGGTATGTGGGCGGGATATGGGCGGGATGTGGGCGGGAAGAGGGTGGTATGTGGGTGGGATTTGGGAGGGATGTGGGTGGGATGTAGGTGGAAAGTGGATGGTATGTGGGTGGCAAGTTGGTGGGAATCGGGTGGAGAGTGTGTGGGATGTGGATGGGAAGTAGGTGTGCATTGGTTTTATACTGTTGAAGGCGCAGCAAAGCGCGACGGGTTATGTGCTAGTTATTTATAAGAGAGTTCAGGTACGAAGTGTCATGATTTACAGGTACTTGAGATTGAACAAATTTACCATTTAGATCGTTTACGTTTATATTGTCAGCAAGGACTAGGTTTAACCCGTATAATGCTCCAGATATTCAAGTTTTCCTTAAATTGGGAAGCTAGGTGCAATGGTGTAGCTCAAAGTGGGCGTGGAGTACAATATAAAGTTTTTAATAGTATTTCTTAGCATGGAGTCAATGCCTGCCGTGAGCTTTCGACCTAAGCGGATGAAAATGGCCACAATGGATTAAGTTAACTTCGACAACTTTCGACCTAGGCGGATGAGAATAGCCATTGTCGCCCAATTCCCATCTGCTTTATAATTTTTTCAGACTTGCTTTGAAGTTAGTGAAGAAGTGAACTTAGAATTATAGTATGTTCGCTTTGACGATTCACAAAAGACTAGTTGTTCTTCTTCGTAGCTTTTTGTACTCCTTGGATTTCAAGGAAAATGGCGCTACCCTACGTTCCCATGCCATATTTTAAAATATTGTCGAGACCAAAAAATGTTAAAAAATTCCCACAACTTAAAAAAAAAATTAAATTTAATAATTACATTTATGCTTGCCATAAAGATCACATAAAGATCGGATAATAAATAGCCTAGTTAAAAATTCTGCAAACTTTTCGTCTTTTCACAGTAAGTTACAAAACAGAGTGAGACTTTCAACAAATAATAATAAATAAAAAAAATAAAGATATAAACTATGAATGTAGTTCTTACTAAAGAGTCATATCAAGCTTCAGGACCCTTAGCCTGGGGTAGGTCGTAGCGCATGTTCCTAAAGCATGTTAATCATTTTCATTTGTGGGTTTTGAATATTCTAACTTGAAACTTAACAAGATAGATATAGATAGATATTTGCATATAGATCAAACTCTGGCCTCACTGTCTAAAACAAAAAAAAAAATTGTCACTTGT
>JAEIFU010000479.1:0-106836 GCA_018904235.1 Lordiphosa stackelbergi
GAATAGTGCACCACTTCAGGTGCCCTCTTCCATGACCCCTTTAAAATTGTCCACACATAAACCTTCCCCAAGTGTATTTGCCAACTACTAGAATTCCATTCGATTATTACTTGCTCTTCAACTATAAGAAACTTCAGACCGTTCACTTCATGTCCAGCGCTGGCTTTGCTTCCCGTTTAAGAATATCCTACTTAAGCGCTTTGAGTCCACTCACCTGCAGTTTAGAACAGGATGCGCTGTTCTGAAGAGGATGCCTCTTATGCTGCTGACGTTTGTTAATCCGCGCCAAGTTGCGAAAATATGAAACTCACAAATTGCAATGACAAGATCCAAAGAGGAGGAGGGGGTGGAGTTGCATTTACCGGCCGTAAATGTGCCGTGTTGTAAAGTTTCTCTCCGTTTCTCTGTCCTTGTCCCTTTCTTTTTCTCATTTCGCTTCGATTTGCTTTAATTTCCGCTGAAGCTGCTGCAGCGCTTCCCGTAATCGTGAACGGGACGGGGTCACCGGGTCCAGGTTCGGCAGTGACAACGTGATATGGAACTGCAAGGCTGGGGCTACGTAGACGTAGTTTGCCGGCTTGGGCGTCAGAGTTAGAGTACAAATTGCTGATACGGTCGTCAATGGCATGGGTAGGACGCATCCTTGCATTTTACTCGACATTTTGACCGTTTCACATTTTCCTCGCCCCAGCCGATGATGATGATGATGAGCTGGCGATGTTTTACTGCGGCATTTTTACGTAACTTGAGAGCATTTTTGGCAATGCACAATTAATTGAAACATGTTTAATGGGTGAGATTCATGGAACTTTATAACTTTTTGGTGTTGTTGTTGTATTTTTCTTTGCCTCTAATTGATTTTTGCGCGTGTATGAGAGAGTAAGAGAGAGAGAGAGAGAGTGAGTGAGTGTGAGCAAGCAACGGAATGCGTCCGAATGGCAGTGCTTTTGCTTATGAGCGCGTTTTACTACAGACGACGTTGCTTTTGGCCTGAATATGCGAATTTCCTGCGCTACTCCTACGTTACAAGAGTGTGTGTGTGTGTGTGTGTGTACGTGTGCGCGTATGGATTTCAGTATGAATTTCAGTATAATAAAATATCCTGTTTTGGGGGCTGCTGCTGCACACACACACATAGACACTGCAAAGCAGAACCGCTAGCTCTCACTGCGCAGGTCTTGTAAATTTGGAGCAAGTCGCTGCTGCTGGATATGAGCGATAACACCAACACCCACCACCATGCACTCTGTCCCCCTCTCCTAAGTTTTTTTTTTTTTTTTTTTTGCCTTTTCCACTTTGCTACAACGTTTTCCGTTTAAATATCCAGCTTTGTTATTTTTCTCACTGCACTTTTGTATCCATTTGCATTAATCACATTTTAAGCGGAATTTTAAAACACATTTAAATTACATTTCCTCCGTTTGATTGCTTTTAAAAATGTTACCCTGAATCTGAATGACTAGCAAATGAAACACCCGCAATGAGAGATGAGAGCGAAATGCACAGGAGGCAAAATGCACGACTGGTCAGAGTTGTACCGTTGTAATGAGTGTGGCTGCCGCTGGCAAAGTGAAAAATACCCCCAAAAATACCACACTAATGCCCGGCATCCAGGAAAATATGAAGAAATAAGTTCTATGAATCGCGTTTGCATTCAATTGAGATGGTATATGATCCTGGGGGATTCCCCGGCGCGTTAACACAGTGCTTTAGTGCAACATGGGAGCTGCACCGCGTTTTGTTGTCATAAAACTGCCCATAGATTCAAAGAATTCAAAAATATTACAGAAGAAGAAGTTTCTTATGGGACAACAAAGTTTTTGAGCACTACTATGTTATGATCCGACCTTCTTTTCCCGGGTCCAACTATCGGTCGCCGGCTAGCTTACGGCTGACTCAGGGATGAGTACGACTTCGATAGCTGGACTGGTCGGCTAACAACAAAAAATTTATATTTTTAAAAGTCTGTCTCGGTTCGCACATAACATAAAACAAAAACGCGGCAAAAAAAGCTGGGATATTTTGCCCGAACATTACCCTCCCTTTCCATTGGTTGACTACAGAAATTCGGACAACCCCCTAACTCTTCAGATGCTGATTTTTAAGCTGTCATCTCACCCCACTAACGAAGTTACGCCTCCATTATATTTTCACTTTCTCATTTATATAAATTTCCACACAATTTCTTACTAATATTAAACATGCTTTTTCTTTCTTCCTAACCAGGGTACCTCTGGGACGAGTACACGACAACTAACATAAGTATATATATATAAAAAAAATGGACAATAAATTAACACATAAATAAATAAATTAATTCTACTTAAAACTAAGGTCTGCCAGTAGTTTATTTAATTTGTGACGGTGGTATAAAAACCTGGGGCCACCCAGAGGTGGGTGGCCAATTTGCTCCGGGCGAAAATTGGGTCCTCTGGTGGCCTCTGCTCTTCTTTTTAAGCTGCTTCTGCCTCGGGGATGATTTCTTCGAAATAAGGCCTATTATTGGAATGCATGTATGTATATCATCTAAACTTTTATTCACTTCCAATTTCTTGGGCCTTACCGAGTAATGCAGCTATTTCAAAAAAAACTTAATTTTTGCCAACTTCAAAAGTTTTCTTGGTCCACCGGCGATGACTTTCATTTAATGACCTTCTTTTCTTCTTCCTAGGCCACCATTCACCCACAAATTGGGAACAGTTAAAAACTTGAATTTGAATCAATCATCTCCGGAACCAGTTCAACTCCGACACCTCTAACCCGCAGCCCTGGCTCGCTCTTTTTTTATCGATCCAGTCTTTATATATCGGCGCGATCCCATCTCCAAGCAACAACAAACATGGATGGCTGTTTGTTTTTATCTGTTTTTTTTATTTTCAGCACATAACAACTAATGTCACAGGATTTCTAAATGAAATGGTGTGGCCCCCCTACATGGGGCCAGCCGGAAATACCTACTTACTAGAGTTGGAAATTTTAGTTCATTTTCATGACCTAGTTCAGTAATTCCATATTTCATGAACTTTAGTTCATTTTTTGATCTATAGTTCATTTTTATACACTTGAAAAGTGTATTATAATTTTGCCCAGAAGTTTGCAACGCATAGAAGGAATCATCTCCGACCATATAAAGTATATATATTCTTGATCAGCATGACGAGCTGAGTCGATTAAGCTTTGTCCGTCCGTCTGTCCGTCTGTCTGTTTCTACGCGAACTAGTCCCTCAGTTTTGGAGCTATCGAGCTGAAACTTTGCACAGAGTCTTCTTTTTACTGCACGCTGCTAATATGTCGGAACCGACCGGATCGGATGACTACTTCTTGTAGCTGCCATACAAATGTTCGTTCGGAAAATGGGTTTGAGTAAGAAAAACTGTTTTGTTATCAATATTACTGCTCTCAAACACGGTCATGGGTAATATGTAATGTTTTTACGCTGATCTGCGAAGTTTGATCAAAGTCGCTAACCGTTGAGACAAGCTATTTCAAGTGTATCAAAACTTCGGTACAGACGAAGTTAGCTTTGCCTTTCTCGTTTTAACTATAGTTCATTTTTTGAACTATAGTTCATTTTTTTTAACTATAGTTCATTTTTTTAACTATAGTCATATTTGAACAATTTCGTTCGTGAATTACACTATGTCACAAAATTTCAAAAGTTTTTGTATCCGGCACTTTTAGCAATTGATTCTAATGTATTCAAATTCAATTCAATTCAAATATGCTCTCAGATATGTTAAAAGTAGAACGGTTTTTAATTAAAAGATATGACGTAATTTTGGGAAAACGACATAACTCCGCGCGGAATTTTGCCTCAACTTTATAAAAAACTGTTTGTTGTTAAACCTTGTTCAGAAAAGTTGTTTGGTATCTCAAAAGCATCACTTTTGCAAAGAAAGTATGCGAATTTTTTTTTTTTAATGTTGTTCTCGAAAAAGTCACAAAAATACGTTTTTCAAAAAAAAGTTTTTGAAGAAATAATCCCGGAAAACACGAGTTTTTTAAAAACCTTTGTAAAACTAATTTATTCTGCGGACTATCAGCTACAACTTTGCTGAAGACAGTTTGCAGCTATCACCAAAACTGAATGAGCTGTTTGCCCAAAACTAATGACACCTTTTTTTGTTGTCACACCCAATTTCCAAAACTTTGAGGGTCCACAAAAAGAAAAGTGCTACCAATCTAGCCAAACGCTGATAGGGTGACCCAGTTCGGGTAGCTCAATCGATTCCGCATAGTGTAGTTCGCTAGTTTTTTTGACTGTTCTGTTCTGATCTTGAAATGAAAATTTTAGGGATTGTAGATATTGCGAATATAAATGAAAGTTTTAAATTTGAACTCAACATTTGAAAGATTATAGGAATTATTTAGCATATTTTGATCGGAAATGATATTTATTTGATCGGAAATGATTCCTTCTGCCTGTTACATACATTTGCCAGACTTTAGTATCCTTTTTTTTACTCTACGAGTAACAGGTCTAAAAACAAAATTTAAAGAAAGTTTTTACAAATTAATTCCTTTATTCATTTAAGATTACAATCGTGAACAAAAGTATTTTGACCAAAAAAATTCATAAATAATCCATTATATCTTTAAGGCAAAAAATCCTAAAATTTTGAAATTTGTATCGAATACTGGTAAACCAGTAGGCTTCAATAAATCATAAGTAGAACACAACAAGTTGCTTAGGCTAGAAAATATAAATCAAAATGTGCAAATGGAACTGGACAAAAGTATTTTGACAGAAACTCAAAATAAGTTTATTCTTAGTACAGAACCTAAAATGGTAAAAAAAAATCATTGTTTCTTATCAAGTTTTTCACGCTAAACTCGAATCTGGCTTTAGAAATTCCATATCTCTAATAGAGTTATTTGCCTTTCCCGCAGTTCGAAATATTCTCACATCTTACGCAATTGCTTAGGACATAGTCAGCAATATATCGATTCTTCCAGGGGTTGGTAATATCGGATAACAATCATTAAATCTTAGGTCCCACACCATCAGGGTATTTCTAGCTCAAGGATCTAGCTCAAGGATCTCCATAGAACCGGTAAATATTAGTAAAACAGTGATTCAAGACTGAAAATTAGATGACTTTGAGTTTTCTAATACCGAACCGCGATAAAATACCATGGATTACCGATGGTAAAGAATATAAAAAAGTGCATTAAGAATGTTTCAAGCCACTTTACCGAATCGGATGAGTCGTTCAATCAACGAAGGCCACGCCTGGCCCGCAGGGACCGCATTTCGATATTCACACTGGCACGAGTCGAACGCATGCCAAGAGCGCAAATTCCTTTTCAGTCGCCGGCCTGCAGACCGGAACTGGCTTGCTCCGCTTTTTGTTTGCCGTCGCTCTTCTTGATAAACCCTGCTTTCAATCCTTTAAAACGACTAAAAAGAACTAACATTTGGATGTGGGTTAATTTAATGATTAATTGAAATTTTTTGATTGTGTTATATGTTTTATGATGCATTTTTAAATAATAATTCACTTTTAGGTGGCATTCTCCACCAATATAATGCAAAATTTAAAAATTTGTTGGCGCCAAACATGAGTTATTAGTTTCCATCCCTTAATCCGCTAGCTGTCATGTAGAGGGCGCCACTTCGACAAAAGGCGCTAGTGAGAAAAGAGCTTTGCAAAATCTTTTAACAAAACATTAGAGGTTTGAAACCAACCAAAAGAAATTTCAGTGGCACCTAAGAATTGGAATTCGGTTGGAATTTGGTTGGAAGAAGTTTCTGTGGCACCCCCGATGGTGTTGTTTAAGTGAATTTAAATATTTTCTACGCGATATTTTCAGCTCTGTCTTTATGTTTGCTTTTTTGACGGTTCCGTTATGCTGCCTTTCTCAAGAATAATTTCTTCTTCCTTGGCCCGATATTAATATCTCAACCGCCAATCTTTTCTGTTTTGCTCGAAATTGCTACAGTGGGTCTGATCATGCTTGGCAACGTCTTTTTCTCATCATACCCCTTGTACCGTCTGTCTCAAAAGTCTTTTGCTTGCACCTAGCAGTGGCGTAGATAGGTGGGGATTACGGTGATACACCCATTGAGGTGCCGAAATTTTGATGAAAACTTGGATAAATGGCCATGTATGCAGATTTTGTATAACTTAAACTAAACTAAATAAAACTAAATAAGTTAATCCGATTTAATCCGTTAATCCGAGTAGCATTGATGGTTTGATTATCATAAAGGTCGTTAAAGCACACACATGTGTAAAAAACGCCAGGCACGGCGTCTTTGCTGAAACTAAACAGAAATAGTTTTTTTTATAGCAACAAAAACCCCGGTTTGAGGGCTACTCTGTACTCAAACTATTGCTTACTGTGTTAGAAGCGGGGAGGAAATCTCTCTCACTAAGATTAGCAAAGCCAAGATTGGGGAACACACACAGTCACAAAGGTACTGGCAGCCAGCAGTGTTCTTATGTGTGCCGGATTTTGCTGTCAAGTCGTTTAGGAATTCCCAAACGATTATGGCGGCTCCGGCATGGAGTAAGAGTCGTTGGGGCCAGTACATTAGGCGAAAGTCACTGATGATTTGGTAGAGGTACCAATGAAACAGCTGTATGACCACTAGACCACTATGACTAGCCTCCTTTGTGTTGTGTTGTGTTCCTGCTTTTTGAAGTTATGTGCAAACATAACGAGACCTAGAGCCAGCGTACTATTGATGGTTTGAAAACTAAATAAGTTAATCCGATTTGGCCGAAAAGTTCCCTAATTGGGCCTATTTTAGGAAAACTTTATTATAATTATTTGCCTATGTGACCTTTGCTTCAGCTCAATGTTAATTGTTTGTGAGGATTGTGAAAAATAATTTGAAATTTTGACAACATTCGGTTCCAACGGCTCGCCACGAATCATCGGATCTTGAGACTCCGGGTATTGATTCCCATTAACTCCTGGGAGCTCAATAATGATGACCGATCCGATTAACATCCGTCTGCGGTTCCAACGGCTCGCACGACTCGATTACCGGAGACCCAAACTCCGGCTAAGATGACCGGTTAACATCCGTCTGCGGTTCCAACGGCTCACCACGAATCATCGGATCTTGAGACTCCGGGTATTGATTCCCATCAACTCCTGGGGGCACACTAATGATGACCGGTATAACATCCGTCTGCGGTTCCAACGGCTCACCACGAATCATCGGATCTTGAGACTCCGGGTATTGATTCCCATCAACTTCTGGGGGCACACTAATGATGACCGGTATAACATCCGTCTGCGGTTCCAACGGCTCACCACGAATCATCGGATCTTGAGACTCCGGGTATTGATTCCCATCAACTTCGGGGGGCACACTAATGATGACCGGTTTAACATCCGTCTGCGGTTCCAACGGCTCACCACGAATCATCGGATCTTGAGTCTCCGGGTATTGATTCCCATCAACTCCTGGGGGCACACTAATGATGACCGGTTTAACATCCGTCTGCGGTTCCAACGGCTCACCACGAATCATATTCCTTCCCAAAATCGAAGAGCTTGCGTTAGTACCTGGTTGCCGTTTTTCCAGTGCATCGTTTAATTGATTTAGATATGCAAGTTTCTGCTCAAATTCTTCCTTCTGCAGCCGCCACCGTTCTTTCAGCTCAGCCAGCATATCCCAACTATTAGCATAAAAGGCTCTAGCAAATTCAACTACTTCAGGACTATATTCTTTGGAATCCATTTTAGTTGAATAAAAAAAAGTAAATTATTTTAATTGCTTGACTGGGTGTTTGAATAGATTTGATTTGGGACTAAGTTAGAAGAACTTTATATGTGAAGTGATGTGAAAATGGTAAGCTACTAGATCATAGGAAAGTGAAAACTTTGTCATCTCATCTAGAAGCTGGGCATAACATTTTCGATTAGTTTCAAAATTCTACGCTTTGTGAAGCGTTGATCGTCAATAGTTCTAATTCGCGAGCGGTTTGCTATTCTAGTATCTATAGGCAGGTGAGTTTCCTTACAGGTATTGCTGTAATTTTGTGGGCACCGCTCAATAAAAGTGTCAGTTTCTTAAGTTTTTCACCTATTTTCCTGACCTACTATTTCCCTTCCTCCAACTATACCGTTGAGAAACCTCCATATGGCTAACATTCATCATCCTCTAGTTGCCTGCTGCTGCTGCAATGGACATAAAAATGCAGAAAATGGCTTATTTGGCCATTTTGAAAGGACCCTATATCCTAGAAACGGATTATTTTTCAAAAATTTTTAAATGTCAAGTTTAGTACTCAGTTGTATCTGTAATTTGTAGTTTACACTTTATTAATTTTTATAAGATATAAGTTCGTAATCGATCTGCAAAGTAAGGCCGATTTGTTTTTTTGTTTTTTGAAAATATTTTCTTTGCAAAAGAGTATATTTACCGGGTATATAACAATCAGGCTTTCTTTCTTACTAGCTTTAACAATAACTATTTATAACCTGTTATATGCTTATTAAGGGTAACCTTGTCATTTTTTAAACGTTTAAAAGTTGCTCGTGCGGTTGTTTATGTATTTCGGTTCAAAGTTGGCCAAAAAATTAAATCCTTGGCCCATGGTTGCAAAAATTGAAAATAAGAATTCAAATAATTAATTTATGTCAAATTTATCATTACCCACTGTGGCAAAAAAAAGTAGAGAGAAATATGAATGTCTGGGCAACGGAAAAACAACTAAATTTGTCTCACAAACCAACATTTTTGTATATCTTCTTTCGTTGTATTTTCCGGTTTTGCATTTTTAATTGGTTACAATCGACATATCGCCGCGCGGAGTTATGTCGTTTTAAAACGTCATATCTCCGCCGATTTCCAAACGACATATCTCCGCCGTGTTACAAACGACATATCTCCGCGCGGAGTTATGTCGTTTTAAGACGTCATATCTCCGCCGAGTTATCAAACGACATATCCCGCGCGGAGATATGTCGCTTTCAAACGTCATAACTCCGCCGTTGAACAGCGGAGATATGTCGTTTTAAAAACGTCATATCTCCGCCGATTTCAAACGACATATCTCCGCGCGTAGATATGACGCTTTAAAAACGTCATATCTCCGCCATTGATCACGGCGGAGGTATGTCGTTTCATAACGGCAAAATGTACTGGGCGGAGATATGTCGTCGGAGATATGTCACTATGCCTAAATTTTCAATTTTATTGTTTTGAAAAAAGGTAGGTCTACTAAAATGCCATTTTCTCTGGTTTTAGTATATATATATCAACTATATCAACTCAGCTCTTCATGCTGATCAAGAATATATATACTTTATGTGGCCGGAGATGCTTCCTCCTGTGTGTTACAAACATCCGGACAATTTCAATATACCCTCTTAAAGTAAAACCTCCAAGTAAAACATTCAAGGCTTTGCCTTTAGCAAAAAGATCTCAGTCACAAAAGCTTTGCCTTAAGAATGCAATTCGCCGCAATGTCTCGAGCGAGGTCGGTGGTAGCGACGCCGACTCTTGGATTGAGAAGCAATCAATGTTATGGGTTCGATCCCTGCTGCTTTCTGCAGACAAAGTCAAGAAAATAAAAAAAAGAAAATCAGAAAGAAACATAAAAAACTAATTTAATATAAAATGTTAAATTAAATTCACTTTTGAAACAATAGAAAAACATTAGAAACATTTTTTTCCCAGCGTTTATTTTGCGAGCACAAAATGTTCTTAAAACATGCCCAAGCCGTTCATAAAGTGAGCACAAAATGTTCATAATATGACACCCGCTGTTCACGGTTCAAGAAAAAGCGGGATTACTCTGATTTCGGTAGATTTAGAACGAATTTTGTTCTGAGTGTTCTTAAGCAAATTTTAATACAGCGGACACACTGTTTGATGAGACACAGCAATGCCGGTTGCGATGGATTTGTTGAGTTTGCGTGCACGAAAAATCAGCTCGCGCAGTTGCTCTGTCAGTTTGTTAAGAGGAAACTGTTTTGCTATATGCTAAGTGCTGGAAGGGATTCCTTAATGTTGTAATGTGGCTATGTCTTCATTGTTTTGGCTTTAACTATTTTTACTTATAGCTCTAGAGCCAGTAACTAAGAACTGCCTTACAGTACTTCAATATATTATTAACAAATGTATTTCATTCTTAGGAAATAAGTATATGTGCATTTTATATATTGTAGTTCTTAAAATTTTGTATTAAGTTCAAACTTTTGATCAACTTTAATAGTTAATGTGCTTTCCTTTTGCCTCTAAGACTTTTGCAAGGCGGTTTGGCATGGAATCTGCCAGATTTTGGAGAGTTTCATTGCTTATTAACTCCCATTCTGCAAGCAAAGCGTACTTTAAATGCTTAATTGAGTCGAACTGCCTCCCACCTTTATAAATCCTGGCTGAGAGGATACCCCAGAGGTCCTCAATTGGGTTCAAGTCAGGACTGATAGCCGGCCACTCCAGTACAGGTATTTTTCTTGAAGAAAAATAAGCCTTTGTGGCTTTTGATGTGTGGATTGGAGCGTTGTCCTGTTGAAAAATCCATCTATCTTCGTAAAGATCGTCTGCAAAATCTATTAATTCACTCTCCAGCAATTGAATATAGATTTCTGAGTTTGTTCTTATTGGAATAAAACATAGCCGAGACTTTCCTGCATATCCGAAACAGGCCCAAATCATCAGTGATCCACCGCCGTGATTCGTCTTATGGCGAGTTTCTCTTGGTTTTCTTAAGTCACGCCAATACTTATGACAGCCATCAAGACCATCAAGATTAAACTTTTTTTCATCCGAAAAAATAACGTTTCGGAATTCTTCGGTCCAAAATTTGTACCTGTCAGCAAACGCCAAACGAGCCTTAAGATGGCGTGGCAATAGCATCGGTACAGCCACCCGGGAACTATGTTTAAGGTTACAATTTTCAGTTAAAATTTGATGGATCCGTCTTCTACCGACATTGAGCTCTAAATGACGTTTAATGCCTGTACAAGACATTTGATTTTTAACAGCCAGGCGCTTAATCTCACGCTTGCACCTATCGTCGATGTGGCTCGGTCTGCAACTGCGTTTAATCTGACCATAGGAGCTTGGATTTTTTAAGAAATTAGCTATCGTATTTCTGTGTCGAGACACTCTGGAAGCTATTTCAGTGATGGTAGCCCCACCTTCGTTCAATCCTTGGATTCGTCCGCGTTCCTCAGCTGATAAATGTGTTCCACGCGGCATTCTTAGGAAAATTAAAAATTTTTTTTTGTGTTTCTGCAACAACTACTTAATTTACTCTCAACTTTTCATTTTTTATCAAAAACACATCCAATTTGTTGCACGCCGACCATTAAATGCACACTAATTGGTTTTTGCACATAAACTTATTTCCTAAGAAAATCAAATCTCGCCAATCAAATGTGTGATAACGGTACTAAGAATGATGACCAAAGAAGAATTATGCAAAAGTATTCTAAAAATAGATAACAACAAAAGACTTTTGCATACCTAGAACGAATGTTCTGTTACTATAGAGGAAGAGAGAAACGAAAACATAGATATCCATCAACTGCAGGCCACTCATCTCCTGAGTTTGGTTAAGCGGTTTAAATGCGATTCCCTCTGTCGCCAAATTCTTGTCCCTCTAACGTGTCCATGTCGTGGGTGCCAATGACTATGAAGCAGCAACGACCATCTATTATCTAGACTATACGTTTGCTCGGTCGAACCCAGTTCAGTCTCAGACTGCAACCGTCTTTGTCACGAACTCGAACCGTCTTCGTCACGGAGTCGAACCGTCTGCACTCTGACTCACTCCAACCCATCAGCCATCATTGGCGCAAACAAAATACAACCGCGATAGAGCAAGACAGGGCGAGAATCGAACCTGAGCGCCACAGCAGCGCAGCTGGCAGCGAAGAGGCACCGAGCAAACCTATTATCTAGATTTCTCTCATCTGTGGAAGCAGCTTACCCTGCGGATCAATAAAACTGTTGTAGGACTCTTGGGTAATGGACACATTCGGGGGTGCCACAGAAACCTCTTCCAACCAAATTCCAACCGAATTCCAATTCTTAGGTGCCACAGAAATTTCTTTTCGGGGGTGCCACAGAAATCTCTAGAGATTTTGCCGACGGTTGGTTTGTAAATCTCTCAAAAAATTCGTTGGTGCCACAGAACTTCTAGAGATTTCATTTTCTAATTAGAAAATCTAGTTGGAACACCACATGTTCCAATTGATGTTCCATCTCTAAAAACAGGGCTGAATCTCTCGCCAAAAAATTTCCCTTATTTTAGATGTGGGTTAATTTAATGATTAACTGAAATTTTTTGATTGTGTTATATATTTTATGATGCATTTTTAAATAATAATTCAATTTTAAGTCGCATTCTCCACCAATATAATGCAAAATTTAAAAATTTGTTTTGCGCCAAACATGAGTCATTAGTTTCCATCCCTTAATCTGTGGCACCTAAGAATTGGAATTCGGTTGGAATTTGGTTGGAAGAGGTTTCTGTGTCACCCCCGTTTGTTTGCTTTCGAACCTCTAATGTTTTGTTAGGAGATTTTGCAAAGCTCTTTTCACACTAGCCTTTCGTCAAAGTGGCGCCCTCTACATGGCGGCTAGCGGATTAAGGGATGGAAACTAATACCTCATGTTTGGCACCAACAATTTTTTAAATTTTGCATTATATTGGTGGAGAACACGACTTAAAATTGAATTATTATTTAAAAATGAATCATAAAACATATAACACAATCAAATAGTTTCAGTTAATCATTAAATAAACCCACATCTAAAATAAGGGAAATTTTTTGGTGAGAGATTCAGCCCTGTTTTTAGGGATGGAACATCTGGTGTTCCAACTAGATTTTTTAATCAGAAAATGAACTATAGTTCAAGAAACGAACTATAGTTCAAAAAGTGAGAAATACATAGTTCAAAAAATGAACTATAATTCAAAACCAAGACCTAGTGCATTAGTTTATTTTAATGACTAGTTTTTAGAACTAGTTCAAAAAAATCCGCACAACTCTTTTACCTACCTTTGGTCCGTTTCATTTACATCTTCTCTTTACCCATCTCCTATTTATGTCAATATAACTTCATAAAAGAATATTGCAAATGTCAAATTTTACGATAATACGAGAGTTGAGAGCGATAGCATTGAAAACAAAAAAGTTTTTCTCACTAAAACTACTTTTTCAACCGATCGTTCCTATGGCAGCTATATGCTATAGTCATCCGATCAGGCCAGTTCCGACAAATGTGCAGCGTATTTGTACCAAAAGACTTCGTGCAAAGTTTGGTTGAGATAGCTTTAAATCTGACGGAGGGGATAGCATAGAAACAGACGGACAGACGGACGGACAGATGGACATGGCTATATCAACTCAGGTCGTCATGCGGATCAAGAATATATATACTTTATGTGGCCGGAGATGCTTCCTTCTGTGCGTTCCAAACATCCGGACAATTTCAATATGACCTCTCCAAGCTTATAAAAATAACAGAATTTTCTTTTAAAATGTTTCCTGCAGGATTCTTGCCCTGTATTTGTTAGCATCCAACAGTTATTTTGCTAACACTCTCCAAGATTACCCGTTTAAGACTGCTAGAAGCTCTTCCAATGTGAGATATGCCTTGCCCCATGAGCGGATCCTCAGTTCGTTGAAGATTGGACACCATCGCGTGCTCTCATGTTGCAAAGGCTGCACAGCTCATTTTCAACACGTCTGTACCTCTGTTCTTGCTCTGCAAATATAGGAAATGGTTAAAGTGTCATAGTCTTCCCAAAAGTAATAATTTTCTCCAGACGCTACCATATTCGTGTACCTGTCATCTGACAAAGACATGATTTCGTTCATAGTGTGTGAAGGGACATCTCAGGTAGGACTGTCTCCAAATGTATCGCATATGTTGGCGTATTGTTTGGGAGATCAGAATATTTGTTTCAGAAAGAATCTTAAGAATTTTTCGGCATCGTCGTATGACTCCAGTTTTACCGTTTCTAGTTCTATATTGCCAAGTGTCCATTTCTCATCTCGTGCCAACCTCCCTCGGCCATCTCGAGTTATCATTGTTTTAGACTTTTCCGTGTTGATTTCCAGTCCCCATTTTAGGCAGTATCTTAGCACTTCAATAATCATCTCCAATAGCATCTTTCTTACATCAGGATTTTAAATATATTCCCACCAAATTGCGCTCCTTCATGGAGTTCAGTGGAGATATCATTTACAAATAGGGAGAACAAAAGAGGGCTGATAGTACACACCTGCTTTACTCCAAGATTTGTTTTGAACCAGGGCGAAGGATTTAATCCATCCCACACTGGCGTTTCATTGTCCTCATAGAGGCTTTTTATTATTTGTAGTATCTTTGTCGAGATGCCTATATCCGCTAGCTTGTGAATCAGGAGTTTCCTGTCTACTGAATCAAATGCTGCTTTAAAATCAAAAAAAAAAACACGTACACGTAAAGTCCCAGCAGTCCGAAGTCAACACGAAGATGCTGTCAATCGTGGAATACCCTTTCCTAAACCTTGATTGATTTCGTGTAATATTTGGTGTTCGGATAAATACGATTTTATGCGGGCTAAGATTACTAAGGTAAATATTTTTAACAGAGTGTTCAAAAAGGAGATGCCTCTGTAATTGCTCACTTCTTTAGGGTTGCCTTTTTTAAAGATTGGGTAAATTACATTCTGTGTAATTACGGACACATCCGGTGTTAAAAATTTCATTAAAAGACTGAGTTAACTGTACCATTTAAATAAAAGTTATATAGCATATGTCCAACTTCAGGTTATCAACAAACTGAGTGCCAAATTTTAACCGAATTTGTTAAGCCATTTGTGCGTGATTGAGTAACAAACGGGCAAGGATACAAACATTCAAACTTACATATTTATATTACTAGCAAATAACCTGACGCGCTTCGCTGCGCCTTCAACAGTATAAAGCCAAACAATATTGGACATAGTCGGGGGTGCCACAGAAATCTCTAGAGATTTTGGCGACGGTTGGTTTGTAAATCCCTCGAAAAATTCGTTGGTGCCACAGAACTTCTAGAGATTTCATTTTCTAATTAGAAAATCTAGTTGGAGCACCAGATGTTCCAATTTATGTTTCATCTCTAAGAACAGGGCTGAAACTCTCGCCAAAAAATTTCCCCTTTTTTGGATGTGGGTTAATTTTATGATTAACTGAAATTTTTTGATTGTGTTACATGTTTTATGATGCATTTTTAAATAATAATTCAATTTTAAGTCGCATTCTTCACCAATATAATGAAAAATTTAAAAATTTGTTGGCGGCATATATGAGGAATTGGTTTCCAGCCCTCAATCCGCTAGCCTTTAATCAGTGTAGAGGGCGCCACGTCGACAAAAGGCGCTAGTGAAAAGAGCTTTGCAAAATCTCTTAACAAAACATTAGAGGTTTAAACCAACCAAAGAAATTTCTGTGGCACCTAAGAATTGGAATTCGGTTGGTTGGAAGAGGTTTCGTGGCACCCCCGAGTAATACCAAGTAGAACCCAGAAATCGAACTTTGCTGATGGGTATTCCCTCCAACTCCCACCCCCATCCCACCCACTCTACACCCAATTCCCACCCACCTCCCTTCCCCCAGTTCCCACTCACTTCCCACCCACATCCCACCCACTCCCCTTCTGCTCACCACCCACATCCCACTCACATCCCATTCACTTCCTAACGGGTATCCCGGCGTAATTTCCAACATCAGAAAACGAAAACACAAATGAATTCTCACTTTGACCTTACAAACCGAGTTTCAAGTCAATCGGATGAAAAATAGTTACTTTGCACGTAGAATGTTCCAGGCGTTAAAATCCTGGGAGTGCATTTTCCGACATTGAAAAATCACATTGTTAACTATTTCGTATTCTGTCATTACAAACCGAGTTTCAAGCCAATCAGATAAAAAATAGTTTTTTTTGTTCATGCTGAAATTTTCCGGGAATTTTCCGACCGTTGGACCGTTTTAAACTATTTTGTATTCTATCCTTACAAACCGAGTTTGAAGCCAACAGTATGAAAAATAGTTTTTGCATGCAGAATTTTCCGGCCATTTTTCTCGTGAGCGGATTTTCCAAAAACGGGGAAACACGTTTCGAATTATTCGCGTACTATGCCTACAGACCAAGTTTCAATTCAATCGGATGAAAAATAATATTTTTTCCATACAAACTTTTCCGACGCTTTTCCGACTTTTCCGGGTGGAATTTTCCAAAACCCCGTCTTAGTTCGCACTTTCACCACTAACAGAAACTCCTGTCCAAATTTCAGCTTTCGACTAGTCGAACAGCAAAATTGCCTATTTTAACAAAATTTTGACTAAGATCTAGTAAAGCCAATTGTTTAGGTAATTACACTTTACTATAGTAAATTTCATTGGCTTTCAGACAAAAAAAAATTCGAGCACCCCACACCTTACAGGTGAGTTCCAGGTAGGGGTTGAAAAAAACCTTACATGAAGACTCCTTTTCTACAAGCTAAACAACACATAACTCTTATTTTTTTTTCCAAAAGTCTTGAATTACTTTAAGTAAAGGCCGAAATTAATCCGTGAGAAGAAAACCCGAGGAAAAAGGTGCACTAGGAGACCTTAGCACACCCGCGAAAGTGTCTGTTCGAGTAATCGAACAACGGCGGTAGCAGTCAAATTAAATTAATTTGTTTGGCCACCACAAAATGCCACAAAGACAAAATTATTGGTCCACAAATGCAAAGCTTGATAATAAAATTGTAAGTCAAACCATATCTCTCGGAAAATGTTCAGCAAAATAAAGAGAAAGCCACACTTCAAGGATAACGATTAAGTCAATCGTAGCAACAAATATGCAAAAGTCCGCAATCTCTATGAAAAAATAAACAACAAATTATTGCTATTTGGTGTTTTCGATGTACATTTGAATGTGATGAGCAAAAATACTATATTTTGGTCGTCGGATCGGCAAAATGTACATGAACAACAATCCTATTTACTTTGCATATAAGTGCTGGTGCTTGGCGGCTTCCACCGGAGTCGTCTTCGTATGATATCCAATGATCGTGCTGCCGATACCTACGGTAAAAATATTGGTTTTGGAGCCTCTATCCATTACATGGCAAGCCATAAAGAGTTTCCAGGCGCGCATCAACTATATTTCGATAATTTTTTTACATCGCACTACTTAATGTGTTTATTGGCTGAAAGGCGTAAACGCGCCTCTGGAACTTTGCTCACCATTTGGGTTGGCACACCTGCTCCAAAGTTGAGAACTGGAAGAGAATTGCCAATGCATGGAAACTGAATAGCCTCATAAATAAGACCATAAATCAGCCAAAACTTACACAGATTTCGAGTGGAGTTGGGCAAAAATTTATTGCTGATCCTGGATGACAAGGTAAACTTGGCACATGAAGAAACCGAACCAAACAATACTTTCACAGTTCGCCCTCCTTCCTCGTGTTTTTGGTCAACACAAAATTGTCAATTAGCCCGAGACTAAAGCCAGGCTATGTAAAACCATAAGCCTACACAGCGGATGTGTAAAAAATGTCAGGTGCTCTTGCACATGCATGCATACGTGCTTCTCCGCCTTCCATAAGTGGGAATCAAGTATACTATATAATAATATTTCAACTAAATAATTAGTAGTATTCTATAAAATATAAATTTAAATAAGAAAACTTACATCTTTAAGCAACATATTAGTACATTTGGTGTATGATAACTAGACAGCGGATTTTGCATATTTGCATATTTTGAACCGCTTGTCTGATTTAATTTCTGATTGCACACATCTTATTTTTATTAAAAAATGATGTAAGTCCGCTAAAAACTATTTTGCATAAATTGCATATTTGCATATTAAAATATGCAAAATATGCAAAATATGCAGAATATGCAAAATATGCAAAAACCTATATTATATGAAACTCCATGTTTCAGATCACATATTATCCTGGTAGGCCAGGGTTATTAGAAGGTCAACAACAGAAGATGAGTGATAAAAAATTCTTTTGATTTAAAAACGGCTAAAAGATTTGCCATTAAACTGTTTTGAAATACATTTTTCCATATGAAGTAACCGGCATGCGTTGCTCAGGATTCGAAAGTTATTTTCGCAAGTTATTTTAACCTATTTACCGTGACTGTCGACTTTTATAATCGCGAAATAATACGGATCTCCATGGTAATAAGACCGCTAATTACTTAAGAAACTGCTCTTCAAGTCCACAAATGGCCACACATAGTAACATTGCCATGAATTTGACAATACTGAACCGCGATAAATACCATGGAAGACCAATACTAAATAATATAGTCAAGATTATAGGAATCGTTTTAAACCACTTTCCGTTACCGACAACTCATTAAATAGCGGAAAAATACCAAAGAGGATCAAAAATAGTAACAATTCCAAACAAATTGTACTCCCTATAGAGTGAAAAATGCCAGGATCAATGCATAAGAGCCATTCGAAGCTAAGGATTCTCCATGGTAATAAGACCGCTAATTACTCAAGAAACTGCTTTCCAATACCACAAATTATAATAACATAGTCATGAACCGCGATATACATAATGGAGGACCAATGCTAAAGAATATAGTCTCTTATTTACCCGTCTTTAATTGCTACCCATTACATCTTCGTGATAGTTTAAACAAATCATAAAATTTTGTATATATCCGGATTTTTTAGACCGATCTTGATCTTGACCCGTCAATTTACCCGTCCACATTATACAAAAAGTTTTAGAAATTTCGCGACTTTCGGACCGTTGGATCCAACCATTTACGCGTCTACAATCGCCATCAAATCTTAATGATACCCAAAAATCATAAAATTTTGCAAATTTTGCAAAAAACCAAGCTCAAATAATAATTTTTGACTATACGGCTATACGGCTCCTATATATACTCGTTTACTATTGCCGTCTATTAAGTCTTTAAAATTATCTTTAATCATATGAAGAATTTGCAAATTTCGCGATTCTTTGAGCCGTTCCATCTACATCTCCTATTTACCCGTCTACATTGCCATCCATCAAATCTTCATAATAATCATAGGTCATACGAAAAATTGGCCAATTTTTGGATTATTCAATCTAAAAAAAAAATTTGACAAATTTCGCGGTTTTTAGTCTACACCTCTTATTTACGCGTCTTCAATTGCTATCTATTCAATCTTCACGATTATCTTCGGTCCGTTGATTTACTTGGCCACGCGTCTTTATAATACTTATGAAACTCAAATGTTTATTTTTTATATTTCGCGATTTTTGACCATTTGTTCCTTTACAGTATTTACTCGTTTACTATTGCTGTCTGTTAAACGTTCATAATAATCTAAGCTCTTATGAAAAATGTAAAAATTTTCCAATATCTTAGAACGTTCACTAAACACCTGGATATGCAGTTTTCAATGGAAAGTGGGTTATTTAATTAGTATAAATCCAAATTTTCACCTCAATCTGCCTTTATTTAAAAAGTTGCATAAAATCCGCTGTCTAATGATAACTGAATTTATACATGTTATCTAAATCGTGCTCTTCCGCCGTTGTTCGACTAGTCGAACAGTCTCACCTGGCGAAACTAGCATAGGTAGAATTTTATTGACATCAGATTCATGTTTACTGAGTCCTAATTACTCAAGAAAACTTACTTTCACCACTAAAAATATACTTCGTGCAGCGCGGCGTAAAATGGGTTAAAAGAAACTTTTGATTGATATTGTTACAAATATTTATTTATTCCTTGGTAAACAATTGATAAAACGATGAAATTTTCACAAATACGCTTGATTAGAACTGTAGAGCTTAGTTTTGCATCAAAGAAGCGTTGAATTGGAACGATGGAGTATGAAACACAGTTGTTTCGAAATGCCGCGGCAAATAATAACGAAATAATCTGTGGCTCGTTACAAATCGCAGGTACTTTCGCGCTATCGATAACAAATATCGAAACCGGGCTGTAATGCAGGTGCAATATATTTATTTATGTGAATGAAAATGTTTTTGCATAATAGAAATCTACACAAACTGGCCGGTAAAATATATGAATATGCTAATGGAAACCAACCTGATGGTCTTACCAACCATTTCTTTAGGCAATGGCATCAAATTTGCCTCGACCAGCTATCGGCGCCTTAGCCAACACTCGCCCAAGACTGCGATCCTCATGTTAAACATGGGCGGCCCCCAGCACACAGATCAGGTGCATGACTATCTACTTAGGATAATGACAGATCGGGATATGATTCAGCTGCCGGTGCAGAGCCGACTCGGGCCCTGGATAGCGCAGCGACGCACGCCGGAGGTGCAGAAGAAGTACAAGGAGATTGGAGGCGGTTCGCCCATACTCAAGTGGACCGAACTGCAGGGTGAACTGATGTGCGAGCAGCTGGACAGAATATCGCCAGCAACGGCTCCGCATAAGCATTATGTGGGCTTTCGCTATGTGAATCCCTTGACGGAAGACACGCTGGCGCGGATTGAGAGGTGAGAGGCTAGCGTCAAGATCTCAACTCTTTCTAATCGTTTGTTTGCTTTAGTGAAAAGCCCGAACGCGTGGTGCTGTTCTCACAGTATCCACAGTACAGCTGTGCCACATCCGGTTCCAGCTTTAACTCCATTTTCACCCACTATCGCAGCAAGTGAGTAGAACACAAAAAACTGAGGACTCCCGGCATAATCGTTTTCAACTCAGCACTGTACCCGCCGACATCAAATGGAGCATTATCGACCGCTGGGGCACCCATCCCTTGCTGATCAAGACCTTTGCCCAGCGCATACGCGAAGAGCTGTCCAAGTTTGTGGAAACGAAACGCAACGATGTGGTCATACTGTTCACAGCCCACTCGTTGCCGCTCAAGGCGGTGAACCGAGGCGATGCCTATCCCTCTGAAATAGGAGCTAGTGTGCATATGGTCATGCAGGAGTTGGGTCAAACCAATCCCTACAGCCTGGCCTGGCAGTCCAAGGTGGGACCGCTGCCCTGGCTGGCCCCTGCCACTGATGATGCGATTAAGGCAAGTAATGACATTTGGGAAGGATCAATTGATACCATTTTTTGTGTGTGTTTCCAACAGGGCTACGTCAAGCAGGGACTTAAGAACTTTATACTGGTACCCATTGCCTTTGTCAACGAACATATAGAAACCCTACACGAATTGGACATAGAGTACTGTGATGAACTGGCCAAGGAGGTGGGCGTGGAGGAGATACGTCGGGCGGCAGCACCAAATGATCATCCCTTATTTATAGAGGCACTTAGTAGCATTGTGGCCGAGCATTTGAAGTCGGAGCAGCCGATAAATCCCAAATTCCTCATGCGGTGTCCCATGTGCACCAATCAACGCTGCCAGGAGAGTAAACGCTGGTATCGACAGCTTTGCTCCAACTAAACGTTAAGCGGATTTAATGAGCCAACTCATAGGTGACTGTAGCTTAATCATTAATTCATTAAAAGACATTTCCTGGTTAGGGATTGGGGCAAATACAAATATACAAACATATTTCAATTGGCAACGATAACGTTTCATAAGCAATAAAAAAAGACACAAACACACTCTCGCTCTCTCTCCGGCTCTCTGGAAAGCACATGCGCAAGTTCAACAGCTGTTTTCTGTCAAACTACCTATGCATGTGTGCTCGTGTGTGTGTGTGCATATTCTCCCATTGAATTGTTATTAATGGTGTTGTTTGCATTGAAGAAGCTTCGTGTTCCCGTGTCCATTTCCAAATGGCCCACATTATTCTTCTAAGCTGGACGTGCTTTTACCCAGCCACCGGCTATTTAAATTTCATTTATGAGCATTTCCAAACCGCTGCCTCTTGCCACATTGCATAACCCATTGGAAATCAATTGAATCATCAAGAAATTGGAGGCAATTAAATCACGCTGCGGGAATTGTTGCAAATTGTCACCCAATGATTCAGCTACTATAACACAATTCCAGCCCATTGTAGAAGGGGGGCCTAGCCGTGCCACTGGACCCTCTGGACAAGCAAAAATCTAATCTCTGCAACGTCACATGTATTGATCATAAATTAATTAGGCAATTACTAACGCTACTTACCCACACACCGGTGTCATGTCTGGAAATGGCGGCGGTTCAGTGTACGCTGGGATCTCAACGTTGGACAACCCCGCGGATAACGGCAGGTAAGTGTATATTTTGGAACCGGTTTTCCCAAACAGCTCGTAGCTCTCTCTAAATGTTTAGCGACGAGGGCAGCTCCAACATTTTTGTTTATTAGGTGTGCGATTCTTATCTGTCATTGAGGAATACGTGTAGACAGCCCTATGCCGTCCTCCACTTCAGTTATTCTATTAGATTGACTGATTAAATGTCAAGCGAACAATTGGCTTGGATACCATGGATTTGGTTTTCATTACATATACATATAACACGTACGAATGTGCCAACCAATTTATTGTTGTTTAATCAACTTTTATGTCGAGTCAGCATTTACAAATCAATTGGGTTAAAATAAACATGGTCAAAGTTGGTCTATTTATAGGGCTGCTCTTTAGATATCAAGCTATTGCAATCAAAACAAATAATTAACATTAATGAAACTGAATTATGGCTTTTCATATACAACTTGAGATTATTGTATAAAAGGAATGGAAAGGATATAGTGATTATTAAGCTTAGGGAGAAAATGGGGTTGCAAAATTATATTATGAATTTATATCAGAGATTAAAATCGACACGTATAACGGTTAGGGTTACGGTTCTGGTTCCGATTCCGGTAATTACCGAAACTGACGATTCGGTAAAAGATTCTGTTTTGGTTCTGATACTATTTCGGTATTTGGTTCCGGCTTCGGTCTATTGGTACGTACCGGTATAGACCGGTAAAACTAACAGACATTTTAAAACTTAAGTCCAAACGATTTCACATGTTGTGTTCATAAGATGATTAAAATGATATTTTATTAACAATGTCTTCACCAAACTTATAATAAAAACTTAAACTTAAAATCTTAAAATAAACAAGTAAAGTGTTGCTCTGCCCCCAAAATACCCTGTTCATAATGTGGTTCCTTAGCTTTGAACTCCTTTTTTTTAAAATTTATTTGAATAATGGGGAGGCGCGATATCTTCGTGTTTGCTCGATCTTTGGTAAAGATAGACATTTGGCCTTACTGTTATTTGTCACTGTTCAAGCTTAAAAATTGTAGCTCTGACAGTTTTACGCGGTTGAAAGGGGAATTTGCAAATCTGGAGCAAACTTATCTGGGTACGTATACTCTAATACTGCAAAAATTTGTGGCTCTACCTCCTATAGTCTCTGATCTCCACGCGTATACGAGAGAAAATTTTCCAAATCTGAAACAAACTCTGTGGGTACGTATACACCTATACTGCCAAAAATTGTGGCTCTTCTGTTACGTCTCTGGATCACGCGTTCTAACGACACGACTGCTAAATCGACTCCTTTGATGCTGATCAAGAATATATATACTTTATGGGTCGGAGGTGCTTCCTTCTGCTGTTATACTATTGCACAACTTCATGATCCCCTTTTTCCCATTTTCCGGTAAAAAAATAAATAGTTACAAAGAAGCTAAATTAATGATTATTTCTTAGACGCATCATGGCGGTTAAATTATTTCTGTCCGTCTGATTTCTTAGCGGAGTCATAATAATCTTCGCACCGGAAAATAAAGGTTCTACGCTTATGTGTCCAATTTTCTGACCACCATTTAAATACATCTTTATTTTGTAAACGTTTTAAGCTCAGGAAATCCTTGATTGATACCATTAAACTGTTTTGTGAAAATACTAAAGTTTTTGTATTGTCCTGTTTCAGAGCTGCTTTCCTCATTTAATTGAACAGAAGTGGATGAATATATATCAGTAAAAGCAGTTCCACATGTACTTTTCTGTTCAAAGGTTGTAAAATGTAAATGTAATGTAAAATTGGCTATACAGCTCCTCCAACGGGGTCAAGCCAAGCTTCTCTCAATTTCTTGGCGTGTGTACTTTAAATTTTTCGCACAAGAGACAGAGACCTACAGTTTAACGCCGAATCCGAATGGCAAAGTTTGCGAATTTTCTTTTTCACAGCTGGCGCCAATAGCTGGTGAAGGTGACCGTTTGTGTAAAAGCTATTTTCTAAAGAAAGAAAAAAACATTTATTATTAGATGTTCAGAGGCGGGATCGAACCCACGACCTCCCGCCCAGCAGTCCAGCACACTAACCGCTTGGCCACATTTCAGGATTAGCCTCACATTATAACGAGGGTCTAAGAAAAGGCCACATAGGAATGCATTACTTTCATAGAGACTGGTCTCGCGATTTTCTATTTCACTGAACAAAATTTTTGCTAAGCCAGAATCTTTTTTATTTAAAGCTAACAATTAAACCAAACTGCGTAAATTTCCGCCAAATCTATCTGCTCGTTTCGCAGTCTAGTGGTTGCATTCTTTTCGGTCTTCTCGGTTCTAAAAATATCGGTTCTCGGATACCGGTACACAAAAAATTAAGAAAATCGGTTCCGGTTCGGGTTCCGGTTCTGAGTTTCAATCGGTTCTTTTCGGTATACGGTTCCGATTCCGGTTTGATTCCCTGGTTGAAACAGATAATATTCATAACTTGAAAGTATAAAGACAGTACCATTGAAAACAAAACAGTTTTTCTCACAAGAACTATTTTTTCTACTGATCGTTCCTATAGCAGCTATATGTTATAGTCATCCGATTTGGATCAAATTTAACAGAATTGTGTGTTAGCAAATAATATTGATCAGTAACGAGTATGAGAGCGATAGCATTAGAAACAAACAAGTTTTCCATACTAAGGTTTTTTACTACATAGTTGCCCGATTTTGATAAAACTTGCTGAAATGTAAAAGATAGAAAACTTATAGAAAACAAAAAAGTTTTTCTTACAAAACTTCTGTTTCGATCGATCGTTCCTTTGGCAGCTATATGCTTAGTCATCCGATCCGGCCGGTTCCGAAGAATGTGCAGCGTATTTGTACCAAAAGAATTCGTGCAAAGTTTTGTTAAGATAGCTTTAAAACTGACGGAGGAGATAGCATAGAAACAGACGGACAGACGGTCATGGCTATATCAGGAATATAAATACTTTATGTGGTCGGAGAAGCTTTCTTCTATGCGTTACAAACATCCGGACAATTATAACATACCCTCTCCAAGGATATAAAAATCGTATATTCGGGGGTGCAGCGGATTAAGGGGTACAAGTTGTACCTCATATTTGGCGCCAACAAATTTTCAAAATTTTGCATTTGGCTTTTTTTCCTTCTACTAAACAGCTTTATTTTGCTTCTATCAAATTGGCAACACTGATGGGGTACTTCATCCAAAGCTTGTTTCAAATAAGTTATCGAGTCGCAAATGTAGTGACGTTTCAATAGAGTTGTTAATCATTTAAGCAACGCCTCTTACCTTCTGGACTAAAAATCTGTAAAACTAATTGTAAAATATTGTGTAGGTTTTTGTCGATCTGACCTTTGATAATCCTAAGCTGGTTATGTAACAAAAACACAATTCTTTTTGGTTTTGATTTCACTTTGAAGAATTATACACTTCAGAATCAGCAGTTTGTGACGGAGTAAAATACAAAACAGTTATAAAATATTACTAAAGTCAACCAAGTAGTAAAAATTGCTTATAGCACTGTGGACTAACAGCTTTAGTTTCTGCGAGCCATATCCAGTGGAATAAAAAAGATTTATCCTGGCATTGTTTGATCAAAGCTTAAGCAGGTTCTTTTGATAACTCTTTATTAAACGCCCCTGCTCTCCAAACAGTCGGGAATTATTTTTACTCAAAGACATCGCTTTTGCTTAAGATAATTCAAAATTTGAATTTCAAATGTGGTGAATGTGCTCTTTTCTATTAAACGATCAAGGTAATCCGTATCAATTCATAAGTTTCTACTTACTTTTAGTTTAGTTAGTTTTAGGAGCTCCACGTATCCATTGAATTAACGAAGCGGAAAGCAGAGCTAGCGGAGCTTACGAGTCTTACATACACAATGCTTCACTCAGATAAGCTGTAGTGCTTTGTGCGTTTGTTTTCCCAAAGCTGATATGCTGCGCCCCGCTTCGCGGTCTGTGTGCGGTGGGCGTAATGGATGAAACGTTGAAGCTACTTGTGGTTTTTAAACACGTGTGATCAAGACCAAGAAGTATTTGGAGAAAAAAGTGTGAGACCGTGAAAATGTAGAATTGCGGTCATTCGAGGCGCCGATTCGCACTAGCTGACGTCTTTGTAATGCCTCGCTTATAGGTCTGGTACAACAATAAAGTCCATGTGAATCGGCGCGCAGCGTCTGCTAGTCGTTCAAGCAGACGCAACAAGTGCAATGTGCGCGATCGAGACTCGCTTGGCGCAAACAAAATATGTATATTTGTTTTAATAAGGGTTGTTTTTATACCCTGTACGCATTGAAAATGTGTAAAAGGGGATCATGCAAATGTGCAAATGTATGTAACATGAAGAAGAAAACTAATTTTGTTTTTGATCGGATCATGTTGCGCTACTCAGAACAAATAGATATAGGGCCAAAGATAAAATATGCTAAGCCACGATGTTGTAACTTTAAAATTGTGGCTCTGACAGTTTTTTGGCGGTTTAAGGGGGGAGGGGGGGAAATTTTGCAAATCTGAAACAAACTCGATCAGGGTACGGCATACACCTATGTTCATGCAAAAATTTCCGTCTCTAATCGACGCGGATCGACGCGTTCATATAGACAGACGGACATGGCTAAATCGACTCGGCTGTTGATGCTGATCAAGAATATATATACTTTATATGGTCGAAAATGTTTCCTTCTCCCTGTTACATACCCATTTTCAATGGGTACACGGTATAAAAATAAGATTTTTGACTTATTGATGCAGAAATTTTCGCAGTACTATGTATTGTACTATTTTGTGTACAAATTTTCGTATTGATATCTCTTCTACTTTCCGTGTGATATAAGAATATGTCGACATACCATTTTACAGGTTTATTTTCATGTTAATGTAAGAACGTCATATCTCAGTAGTCTCGCAGTCGATATTGACCAGACATACTTCGGTTTTCAGGTAAAGCATCAAATTTTCAAGTTTTATCAATAAGCATTCTAAATTTATAATAATATACCTAATTAACTCGAAACTAAAAGAACCATTTTTTCTGCGTTAAATCCATTGAGAACTTTAAATGTGTTTTACTCAAAATGGATTATTTTGAGTTATACCAGTATTGAAGTAAGTGAGCTATATATTCTTGATCAGCATCAACAGCCGAGTCGATTTAGCCTTGTCCGTCTGTCCGTCTATCTGTATGAACGCGTCGATCTCAGAGACTATAAAAGATGGAGACACAAATTTTTGCTTGTACAATGGACGCACAGAAGGAAGCATCTCCGACCACATAAAGTATATATATTCTTGTTCAGCGTGACGAGCTGAGTTGATATAGCCATGTCCGTCTGTCCGTCCGTCCGTCTGTTTCTATGCTATCTCCTCCGTCAGTTTTAAAGCTATCGTAACCAAACTTAGCACGAAGTCTTCTGGTACAAATACGCTGCACATTTGTCGGAACTGGCCTGATCGGATGACTATAGCATATAGCAGCCATAGGAACTATCGGTCGAAAAACTAGTTTTAGTGAGAAAAACATTTTTGTTTTCCATGCTATCGCTACCAAACCTCGTAATTATAAGTTTTTTATGCTTTCACATAATTTCAGTAAGTTTTATGCAAATCGGGCAACTATATAGTATAGCTGCCATACAAAAGATAGATCTTAAAAAAAAGTTTTAGTATGAAAAACTTTTTTGTTTTCACTGCTATCGCTCTCAAACTTGTTACTGATCAATATGATATGCTAACACATAATTCTGTCAAGTCTGATCCAAATCGGATCACTATAGCATATAGCTGCCATAGGAATGATCGTTCGAAAAAATAGTTTTAGTGAGAAAAACTTTTTTGTTTTTAATGGTAGCGTGTTTGTACGTTTCAGTTATAAATATTATCTGTCTCAACACATTTTTAGAGGATTTGATCAACATAGCTGCCATATAAAAAACTGGCAGAAATATATCATGCTCCAAGGGTATTTAAACTTCGGTTGAGCCGAAGTTAGCTTCCCTCTATTTTTTTTTTTAATATAAACAAGAATGCTGTTCAAAAGCATTCAGCTTTAAAAGATGTTTGAGAGTGTTTCTAAGTATTGTAGCAAAACAAATTTATATCTCAGAATATTCGACAAAATTTTGGTTCCAGAAAAAATTTCCAAAGCACGATGAGAATTCAAGAATAGTTTGTGGTCATTGCGTTTATTGTTTCAAACCGAGGTAAGGCTTGTCAAGCGGTATGTTTTTTAATTCATTGCAGCTTACAGGCTTAAGCCCTGATTCTGTACGGATTTGGGTACAATCTGCATGCAGGAATAAATTAGAACAGACTCAGTTTGACCAATAAAGGACCGCCATACTCCGTGTAGATAAAAAACATACAGACCCGATAAGTGTCAACAGTCATTAGTCACAAAATGGGATGGTCGAATTTTTGCGTCCCATTTGTCCATATCTTTAGATCAAATTAATCAAATATTCTATATATAGAACCTTTTTTTTCAATAATGAGACAAAGAAAATGACAGCAGGTGGCTTTACGAAAATGTATAAATAAATTTCACCAACAGACCGCAAAAATGAAAACCACAAACGTTATCTCACATGAAATGTAAAAAGCTTTTTATTCTGTTTAAAATTGTTTGGCCTTGCTAAATATGTATGTCTGTAACAATTCTAAAACCTTTCTAGAGAAAATGTAAAACGTAGAATTTGAGTATTGCAGGCTCGAGGTCAATACTGCAATACTCAAATTCTACGATTTAGAAATGTGAAAATGTAAAACTTTTAAGCCCTTCGGCACATTTAAAATTAGCAGATAAGACCACAAAATGCTTCTAGAAGCGTTCTAATTTATGTTTTTATCTCTTATCTCCTCTGACAGATGCCTCGTCAACGAACCCAACGACAGTGAGCTACGTGTTTTCCTAAGTTGGGGCACCATCCACAAGAAGATGGAGCACAAATACTGCGGAGTATTCAAAAATCGGAGTCTGATTGTCGATCTGTTGGCCATTTGTTTTGGCATCGGCACTTGGTTGGGCGTTAATGGCACATTTATACAATTGCCCCTACTGGTGGACGAGGCACCCGAGGGCTGGAGTCTGCCGTCCTATCTTAGTGTGATGGTGCAGATTGGCAATTTAGGTCCGTTACTGTACACGGCCATACAGAAGTATTCACCACGCAAGCTCAACGATGGCTGGACCATTTATGGGGTGCTAATGGTGGGCGTCCTATCCTGTCTGCTCACCGCGTTCTTTTACAATCGCACCGCACCAGTGGCTGGCTCCGATCATAGTGTGGCTCTTTTTGTTCTCACCATATTTACGGCTCTGAATGCCTGTACCAGTTCGGTGCTCTTCATGCCATATATGGGACGCTTCAAGGAGCAGTATATGGTCACATATTTCATAGGCGAGGGCTTGAGTGGCCTACTGCCAAGTGTTACGGCTCTTATACAAGGCATAGGTGGGGCCAGTCAGTGTGTCCTGGTGAATGTGACGGAAACGGGCGAGGAGATTTATGAGGCACAGAAACCACCACCGCTGTTCAACACCAAGGTCTTCTTTCTCATCCTATTCGGACTGATGGTGCTTAGCTATGTGGGATACACTTTGCTCAATGCGCTGCCGCTGGCACGTAGGGAATACGCCCAGGTCACGGTCAGCGACGGCAATAAGTATGTTTACGATGAGAGCCCCACCCAGACGCAGTCCCAGCAGCTTAGTCGGGGTCAGTATACCGCTCTACTGCTGCTGATGGGAGCCATCTCATGCTTCAGCAATGGTATCTTTGGGAGCATTCAGTCCTACTCGAGTGCTCCCTACGGCACGCGTGCCTATCATTTGGCAGCCACACTGAGTGTGATTGCCAATCCGGTGGCCTGTTTTATGGCCATGTTCCTGCATTTTACTTCGCTAAGGATTATCTCGGTGCTCTCGATTTTGGCTGCACTGCTGACCGGCTATGTCTTCACCACGGCCGTGTTGAGTCCCTTTCCTCCGCTATACGATCAGACCATTGGAGCAGTTCTGGTAGTGATAGCCTGGACGTTGCTGGTGGGCATAGTAAGCTACACGAAGCTGGGAATTACCACGGTGATGCGTTCCCAAGGCGGCCAATCTCTGGTTTGGGTAGGAGCCATCACACAGCTGGGCTCGACCATTGGAGCAGTAGCGATATTCTTTGCTATCAACTACACCTCGTATTTCCAGGCAGCTCAATCGACATGCTGACAAGAAACTTGGATTTTTTTATAGATGATTTTACTGTAGCTTAGTGTGATATTTTTAAAATATAGACAATAGACGATGTAAACTGGTTATTATATACACATACTATTATGGTTATAAGGGTGGGTGAAAGTCTGGGGAAGCTTTTAAAATCCGAAAAAAGTAAGAATTGTCATATAACAACACTTCAAAACACTTAAACCATATCAGAAAAATATCATTTTTTATTTTTTCAAACCGGAACCAAAACTTCAAGCGATTAAAACTCATAACTGCATCCCTTGTTTTTGGAATTTTTCACACCGGTATCCCAGAACCGATATTCTTGGAACCGAATGAACCCAGCCGTTGTTTATTCGGCAGACAATGGATATAAAAGAAACTTGCAATTGGTGTTAAAGTGTGAAAGCAACAAAGTCTGCCGATGAGAGGGCTGGGAGGCTTTCGATACAGTTCTGTACGGCAAACCAATTGTTATATAAATTTCTAACAATCGCGACTCATGCACATCACTAAGGCTGTGACACTAGGACATGATTGTCCTGCTTCTTGCTATGTTATAAACTTGAATAGTTTGTCAAATTCATAATATATTATGGTAAAATACAGCAAAGTAAGCTGTTTTGCATTCGAGATGACATAAAAATCAGGGATGCAAACCGCTCGGAAATAAGGACTGGTTCGGTTCAGTGGTTCACACAGTTTTAGAACCGCCGGTTCGGTTCATTAGATGGTTTTTGGGGCTATCTGAACCGCGGTTTCGGTTCGGTTTGCGCTGTATTCATTTAACAAACTAAAGAAATGTATTTTTTATAAACATTTCACATCTTTTACATAGAGCTATCTGTCACATAAACTAACAAATAACAGTGTAAAATTGATGACTATCTGACACATAGCAGCTATCTGGGAGATCAGAAATCGGCTCTTAATCTGATTATTTAGGTTAGGTTTAGGATGTTTAGTCAGGTTTTTAGTTATTATATAATAAACATTTCATTTTTATTAAACTCAAAATTTGCTTTGATAACATAACGATATCTTTAAGACTGTGTTATTTAATGAAGATATTTCCACTCGATTGATTGCATTTCAAAACAGCAGGAGATATATAGAGTTTAGTTATGGTCCTATTTGCAGACAGCCCAGAAATGCTTCAGTCGATGATAGACGCAACATATATATATTGCCGAAAATGGGATCTCAAGATTAATAACACAAAGTCGAAAGTAATGGTGGTTAGATCGGGCAAGGGACGACTGGCGCACGACGAACTTATGGCCCCGGCGCCGACCATTGGAAGTCTGGGGTTACACCAAATTTGAAGAAGTTGAAAAACTTCTGAGGTATTTTGTAAAAAGAGCATTCTATCTTCCTCAGAACACTCCCACATACGCAATACATTTGGAAACAGGTCTATCGGTGCTTTATGAGTACACACTAATGCGACACTTTCGATACGTGAGCAAAGTCCTATCACTACCACGGCACCGACTACCCTTTATTGCGGCAAACTTTCTGGTGGAAACCAAGTCGCAATGTATTCATGTATGGGAAAACCTATCGCAGGAGTATAGTATTGACTTGGATGTAAGCAGCCCTTCATCGTGGAACACAGCGCAAAGAGTCATGCTTCTGGCAATCTATAAAAAAAACCCGAACAAATTTTGAAATGTCAGCACGCCAAAGCCTAACTCGGTACAGCTATAAACAATTAAACCTGAATCTCAAGGAGCTTAACTACTTCCAAGACCAGTATGACACAGCCACGATCTCAGCTATTTTCAAGGCCAGAACGGAGATGATAAGCTTGAACTATTCCCCACACAGGCATAACACAACTGAGATATGCAGTGTCTGTAACCTTGGAGAACGGGAAGATGTCATCCACTTTTGCGCAAGATGTCCTATTTTCCGGGAGCACCGACTGCTTGCGTGGAACAAACCAGCTCTAACAAACGAGGAGATCAAACATGTATTCAATGGCCAGGACTGGAACAGATTAGCTACATACGTCAAAGAGGCAATGCGTTACAGAACTAACATAATAAGCGGGGACTTTTAGATAAAAGGGCGCTGGCGGGCTTTCTTCTGGGTGGAAGATCCACTATATCGCGACGAGTGGGGCAGGTGGGTGGAGTAGCCCTACGAAAACTCAAACTAGCGAACTTATAGCTATACCCCTATACGTATCTTTACTTAATATATTTTATAATTTATATTATATATATACCGTACTATAAATCATCATAATTTATGTAATAGGCAGACGGCTTTAGGCCAAGCCTTTTTAAATGTTCTTATGTATTGTTACTCGAAGGAATTTAAAAATGGATAGATAAACCAAATAAAAGAACTACTACTACTACTACTACTACTACTATAGAGTTTAAAGAACTAAAATTTAGTTCAATATGATGGAATTTTAGTTAAGATTTAGTAATAATATATCTTATAGTAAAGTATGAAACGTTATTTGCCTCTTAAGTCTGATACTATAAATCAAGTTTCCGTATGGGAAATGCTTGTTTTACTGATACTTGTGTGGCTGGAATTGCTTAAGTTGATTTTCCTGATAAATATTCCAATATTTATCTTTAGGTAAACGCTTTTCGCCATCAAACGCTTCAATGCAATAAACAAACGATATTTTACTTTGTGATGGAAATTAGCCCTTATATTTCCAACTGGTCTTAACTTTTCGGGTTCAAAGAATTACCCGTTATGTTTTCATTAACGATTTAGATATTCTTGTATATTAACATTTAATGAGATTTAGCTAGCTTTTTTCCTTCTTCTTATAGCAGGTTTGATTCCTGGTAGAGGTAACAAAATCTAGACTTGGCCTGCTCCAATTTTGGGTCCTAAGAAATTTGGTGTTCTACAACTCTTGCTATTCCACGTATTTATACTCTGTATATTCTGTAATTTTGTGCAAAAGTATGTATCGGAGAAGGAATTTCCGATCATTTGAGATATATATATATATTCTTGATCAGCCTCGACAGCCGAGTCTATATAGCCAGTCTATATAGCGTCAGTCTGTCCGTATGAACGAAAAGATCTCAGAGAAGGTAAGAGATAGAGGTTTGGCATGTATGGGGCATATATGTATTTCTAATACTTGAAGACAGATCAAGTTTATTTTCAATTTTTGCCACGCCCCCTCTCTCCCACTCAATTTAAAAAAAAAACGTCATATCTCCCACTGTTTTGTGTGTTTTCTAAAGATATTTAGTAATTAAGATTATTTATCCACTTGACAAAGGAGTGGTTAAGATTGGATGATTCGGATCGATCGGACGAATTAGAAAGAAAACAAACAATTATGATATGATATAAACAAACTTTGGTGGTAGTGAGTATGTTATAGTTTGATTTTACAGAGTTTGATTGGTCCGAAATATATCTTTACTATATTTGTCGTGATCAGTTGGGCACGCACTTGATTTCTACCAAATAATCAATTGGTAACTCAATGTCTACTTGAAATGAACCGAACCGAACCATTTTATTTTTCGGTTTTTGGTTCGGTTCAGCATTTTTATAAACACACCGGTTCGGTTTACGGTTCGGTTCATGAGCGCAAAAAGCGGTTCGGTTCGGTTCAAAACCGGTTTGGTTCAGAACCGGTTTGCATCCCTGATAAAAATTTACTTCGTCACACTTCTTCATTCAAAAAAGACTGCTTTGCAATAGCATTCGATTTCAAAAGTGTTTCTATTCATGAGAACAGAACATCTGAAGGCCATCTAAAGTGAGAAATTTGCCTTGTATAAGGACAATAACTGGACTATTTTTGCTACAGATGCTTTTTTTAATGAAGATTGTTTGGGGTTAGGCATAGTCAATATTAGTGAAGATAGAATCAAAGATTATCCTCAGTATGTGCTGAACTTTATGCTATAAAACAGCTTGTCAAATATCTAGTGATAATGAAAAAATGGAAGGTTGTGATATTTTCTGACAGCATGGGTGCGATATCCATGTTAAGGGATCATAATTCTAAGCAGTGGCGTAGCCAGGATTTTGTTTGGGTGTTCTGCTGGATTGTTTAATACTGCCGGAAAGGAGTTGGTAAAGTGCATGCACCAACTCCTGTGCAGAAAATGGTCCGACGAAAGCATGTCCGCAGATTGGAATCTAAGTGTTATTTGCCACTTCTTAAAAAAGGAGACCCTACAGTTTGCGCCAACTACCGTGGGATCAGTCTCTTTCCCTAGCATATAAGGTTCTAAAGCCGCTTATTGCCGACACACTGATTGGACCTTATCAGTGTGGCCTTAGACCTGGTAAATCCACCACAGACCAGATATTCACACTACGACAAATCATGGAGAGGCATCCAAAACTTACCATCTTTTTATTGAATATAAATCAGCCTTCGGCACACCGATAAGGTCAAGGTTCTTTGTCTACTTCTGGTATTCCAACAAAGTACGTTCGACTTTGCATGATGACGTTGAGAAACACGCAAAGCTCCGTCAAAATAAGAAAGAACCTCTCCGAATCATTTAATACCAAAAGAGGCTTAAGGCAGGGCGATACCTTTTTTGTTTGACTTCTTTAAATCTGCTGATGGAACATATACTGCTACTCGCATATGCCGATGATATTGACATTATCGGCAAAAACGAACGGGCGGTAAGCAGTTCGTTTTCAGAGAGACAGTCTCAACAGATGGGCTTAGCGGTAAACAAGGACTAGACGAAGAACCTAGTCTCCGCGAAAAGGAAGTCTACGCGTTCTGGACAATCTGTTACAATGGGAGAGTACAACTTCAAAGATTTTGCAGATCCCTCTCTCTCTGGGCGGAAAATCATGGACAATATCATCAGCGTGGCGGTTTCGAGCGAAAGATTCTTTGGAGGAATTATGGACCTTTGAAAGTTGGCGGATCCTTTGCATCCAAAAGAATGATAAACTGTATGAGCTCAATGAAGACACTAGTCTAGTCAAGCGCTTAAAACAGCAGCGGCTGCGCTGGATAGTTCATGTTACCCTTAGATGAAGAAGCTCTAGCAAAAATGGCGTAAAAACCGAAGGCGGCTGATTATAAAGGCGGCAAGAGGGGACGACCGGGTGCTGGAAGACATTTCCAAGCTTGGTGTGAACAACTGGTGCCAACTTGCAGGGAGCAAAAGCGACTGGAGGGCATTAATAGCAGAGGCCAAGACCGTCAAACGGTTGTGATGCAAGCATCGGCCCAATAAAGAAAATTTTACAGATTTTACGTAATAAATTTTATTGGGCAGATGATTTTCTCACATTCATCTTGAATATAAAAAGAAAGAGTAGCCCAGTCCAAACAATTTCACACTCTCTACACATTCAGCGCGCCACTTCTCTACTTCTCAGTCGGAGCCTTGCTATCTGGTTGATCAATCTCGCTGTCCACATCGCCCTCATAGCCAGAGTTGGTACGTGAAGCCACATAAGCTGGCTTGCCTTCTGCAACGGAGGTGAACGCCTCCTCCAAGCTGCAATGGCTGCTAAAACAGTTGACAAAGTGCTGTGGCGTATTCTCTCCCGCCTCCAATACCTTATTAAAGGCTTCAATCCTCTCGCGCAGACTGCGATTGGTGCCTGATCCTCTGATTAATTGACTGGGTGCTTCCGAGGTATGTGGCGGTTCGCTGTTGTCGCTCGTTTCAAGGAAATGCCCAATCTTCTCAAAGGAATCTTTGGCGCGCTTAAAACTCATAAGACTTTCGCGCAGCAGTTGATTTTCGTTAAGGCGCTCGAAGTCAGCGACAAGTCCACGGAGCTCAACCTTATGATTGGGTAGATTTGGAGAATTCGCATTTTCACAGCTGACACTCTCAAATTCCATGATGAGAAACTTTATTTTGTTGGATTGAGTCAGGGAGCCCGTCTTCATCAAGGCCAGCGTAGCGGACACATCGCCCACTTCCTTGAGGATACTCACCGATGACCTTAGCAATTCGGTATGCTGCTGTACATTCTCCTTAAGACGATCGCGGAGATTGTGTAGATATTTACAGATGCGAACAGTGCGATCCGTCTCTTCTTCCAACTCCAAGAGGACTAAGCGAAGCCATAAAAAAATTAAACGAAAGATGTCTGAATCTGAAAACTTACGAGGCAGCGAGTTTTCCTCGGTATTGTTGATTTCGCTGTTGCTGCTGTTCATGTTGGCCATATTTAATTTAGGAAAAAAAAAAATTTACTAAAAAAATTGTTTACTAAAAATTTTGTTGAATCTGCTCTCTGTTGTTGAATAGGGTTTTTAAAATGTAATAAAGAATTCTCACAGTATACAATACTCTTGGAAAACAGTAATTTCAAGGGTTCCTACTTTAAAGAAAGAGAAAATATGTATAACACAATTATGTGGACAGTCTACTGGCTTTTTTTTTTGAATGACTGAAAAATGAAAGGCTAGTGAAACAAATTGTTAATAAAGTTTGTTCAGAAAAATTCAAGACCAGGTTAGCAACCAAATTTTTAAGAGCGCTTTACACGAACCCCCGGGAATGCTTAAAGGTTTAATATATTAACTTCGCAATTGCTTTTTGTTCAAGAAGATCGATAAAAACCCCCTACCAAAATGTATTGTATTGATGTTCTTAAAAAGATTTTTAGGGGTATTTAAAGGCTTTGGAAGAAACCGATGTATCGATATATCCATATTTTATGTAATACATTTATTAAGGGCCGATTTATCTTCTTTCAGATAGCTGCTATGTGTCAAAAAAGCTCACAACTTACTCTGCTATTTGCAAGTTTATGTGACATATTTTTGTAGAATATGAGAAATCGGCTCTAAATATTGACTTTGTGGAGTTTATTTTTGATTTTATTAATTTCAATATTAAAAGATGGCACATACATATGGGCACAGAAAGGTAAACCGAAATATGTATTCATTTTATGCAGCTAACTTATCTAATGCACAGGATTTATCCGGAAAGTAATAGGAGTGATTTTCTTCCGCCGCGACAGTACTTCGGAGCGTGCGCACACCGACTGGATTCGGTAGAGGGCGTTCCTAGCTAACGAACGAGCGGTTGTCACCTGGAGAGTCAGGCATTTTCGCAAGCCGGCAAGAGGTTCCCGATTAAATTCTGTGTGAAAATCGTTAAATCTGCGATAGAGACGTTTGATATAATCACGCAGGCTTACCCAGATGTAGCTTTAGCAAGAACTGGTGTGTTTCGGTGGCACCAGGCCTTATTGGAGGGACGGGAAGCGGTCGCCGATGAAGACAAAAACCGACAATGTGGCTCGTGTGCGCAAAGTTGTGAACTCAGACCGTCGTCTAAGTATTCGTTTAATTGCCCAGATGTTAAATTTACCAAAATCTGTGGTTCATGACATTGTGACGGAGCATTTGAACATGCGCGAACACGACCAGAAATTCCGCCTTTCTTGTCAACAGTTACCTTACCGAGGCCGGCATCCCAACGCTTCCGCAGGCCAGATGTGGCCCCCAGGACTTTTTTTGGTTTTCTCGCCTTAAAATGCGGATGAAAGGCAAGCATTTTGAGACGAAAGAGGGGATCCAAGCAGCATGCAGCCGCTTTCAAGGCTATTCCGGAGAATGCCTTCCGTGACGCCTTGGAAATCGTGATGCTTGGAAATCGCGATGGCAGCTCTGCATCGACGCAGAAGGAGCCTATTTTAAAAGTTTTTAAAGAATTGTAACCAGGGCTGAAAACCGGTTCGAAGTTGTTTATATATATGTTTATTATAAAGCCCCGTACGGAGCTTTCATATAATTAGAAACACCTAGGCTTTGCTTTGATGCTCATGTGGTGTTAGAAAGTGTTTCTATTGATGTGAAATACACTATCGAAACGAATTTTTCGTCGTTCTCCGTACGGGGCCTAAAGATGAAAAGCAATCTTTGAGTCAGTAATATTAAAAGATTGCTGGAGGACACTCTAATGATTAACTTATACCAAGTGTTTCAACTTAGGGGATAGAATTTCCCGCACTAATGTTAAAGTCTACTTTATTACCCCCATCTACTGTTCTCTTCCTATTGTCATAGTGATTAGTGCTTCCAACTAAGTCCTGTACTTCTAGCACTAAGAAGAAATATCACTTAAGTATATAAATAAGGGCCGAAATGGGTGCACACACTGTGCACTGCACACACATAATCAAAGACTTCTGTCAATTTGGCATTGTGTACTGTTGTTGTCCTGTTTTGCACTTGTGCTGCTTTTGGAATTCCCTGCCCACTTGCAGAAGATAGGCAAAGCCGGCTTATGATAGAACCGGGAGGTTCTTAAAACAGCTGTACAGTCCACCATCCACCTTTGTGGTGTGTGCGTGTTTACTGTTATTTCCTATACGGACTATAAGAATCATATTGCGGACTATCGCTTATCACCACTCAAAATTGAGAGGCAGCGTACATTTTATCTCTAAAACTGTTTGGTCTATGATTTATTGACCTAAAGCCCGCTAAAACTTCCAATGATCTAAGCTCGAATATGACATTATCAAGCCTCTAAACTTCTATACATGAATAAAATGTTTAAGGGTCGATTTCTCCTACATATTCCTGAACCACGGTTCGAACTCGAAACTCGACCTCCGTGAACCGGAACCCAAAAAGTTTTGCGGGTGCAAAATGAGCCTGAGCACTGTGCCCAGAAAATGCAAGGAAAGTAAGGTCATACTATTTGTTTTCGCGCAAATTTTGAAAAAGCAAATCACTTTCAGGAATACCACTAATGTTTATAAGCCATACCAAAACCATTCACCTGTGAGAACAAAATATTTTTCACCGTATAAACCAGATAAAGTTCGATTTAGGAAATAGCACAATTCCCAATTTTAACTCGTCAATAAAATGAACCGAACCGATTTCCTTCGCTGTTTATGGTTCGGTTTAGCATTTAGAAAAGTCGAATACCCCAAATAAATGAAAACCTAAAGGGAACTGCTGCTTCATTTGCATTAGGAGGCGTTGCTTTTTTCAACCACCATTGCACCACGGTGCCTGTCTGGGACAACCAGCTGTTTGTACGCTTCGGTTTTGTATACTTTCTGTTTTCATTTTGATTAAAGTATTCCGATGATTCCAGTCTCGCGAGTCGTTGCGTATGGTTTGTGCGTTGAAGAAGCGTCATAGAAACATTTAATATAGAAAAATAGCAGAAAAAAAGGAGGAGACAGCCATTTGAATCCCAGTCCCTGTCTAGCTACGAATTTCAGAACTAAAACCCAAAAGCTGCAGACCAGAATATGTAGGCACCAGGGCCTTATCGAAGCCTGAAAGTGAAACAGAGCCACGGCCATCAGAACGTCTACCACAGCCAGCAGGGACAATAGGCTCGAGGAGAGTGGGTGTGCGGGGGGTGGTGTGCGGGAGTGTGCGTGTGCTGGAAGAGGGTGGAACGCCTACAAATCAAGAGTTCATCAGTCAAACATTCAACAAATTGGCAGCATGAGCCTGACCAGAGACAGCCGCTACGTGGAAAGTCTGAATCTGGACTTGGCCTTGAGAAATCGTGAGAATGATCAATTGGTGGGTCATGCGCCGGCTGGCATCTTTAGGCAGCGACTCAATGCGGCTGGGAATCTGTATCAGCGCAGTCTCACGGGACACTTTGGTTGTGTGAATGCCTTGGAGTTTAGCCAGGGTGGTCAGTACTTGGCCTCGGGTAAGTAATCACCTGTTGGGGGTGGGGGGACCACCTGTTGCAATGGGTGCTCACTAATCCTTTGGCAGGCGGTGATGATAAGCGTGTGCTGCTCTGGAATCTGGACCAGGAGGCCCAGGCCGAGGTGAACAATCCGAGAGCCATGTATGGAGAGCATGCCAGTAATATATTCTGCTTGGGATTCGATACCCTCAACTCGTACATCTTTTCGGGTGGCAACGATGACCTGGTTATTCAGCATGATCTCAACACGTAAGTTTGTGGCTTGCTCTCCTTAATCCTAATCCCCGCTCTTTTTAACATATTCCAGCGGCAAGAACCTTAACTACTTTTCCCATGATGGACCCGTCTATGGACTCAGTGTGGATCGTACCAGTGCCCATTTGTTTAGTGTGGCCACCGAGCATGGCGAGATTTTGGTCTATGACTTGCGTCTGGGTAAATCAGAATCCCTGGCCATAGCCAAGTTTCGCACTCCCTTCAATGCGGTCGAATTTCATCCGTTGAATGGAAATTTTCTGGCCACTGCCAATGCCAAGCGGGGTGCCATGCTGTGGGATCTACGTCATCATGCACAGTAGGTTCCTTCCATCTATCATTAAGCCAAATATTTATGCCCATCTTATCCTCCAGAGCTCTCTGCCAGTATAACTTTATACCCGAATCTCCAAGCTGTATGAGCGTACGCTTCAATTGTAATGGAACCTTGTTGCTCACTTTGCATCGCCGACTGCCGCCCATCTTGTATAGTCCTAACTCGCCGGAGCCACTGGGCACCTTCTATCATGATGAATACTTTAATTCTTGCACCATGAAAAGCTGCACTTTTGCTGGACCACAGGATGAACTGGTGGTATCCGGTTCGGATAATTTTAATATGTTCATTTGGCGTTTGGACGGGGTGGATAGTAAGTGCAGGATGGGTGATTGTGGACAAGTGATTTGACATTTGTGTTGCATTTTATAGTGGAGCAGAAGAATCAATGGATTGATACCCAGCCAATTATTCTAACCGGTCATCGTTCCATTGTCAATCAGGTGCGCTACAACCGTGAGCGCTGTCTAATTGCCTCCTCGGGAGTGGAGAAGATCATTAAGGTAAGTTGAATTGTTTGTTGTTGTTGTCAAAATTACACACACACACACACATCAAACACATCACACAGACATTCGCTAGGTCATATTGTAAAATTAAATTTAGAAATAAATATAATAAATAAATACAAGATCATCTCCATAAACCAATTTATATAATTCGACCGTCCCACATAGGAGTATTTGCCCCTAAACTGCACGAATGTACAGTGTGAACCAAGGTATACTAAACAAGGTAGGCTCACTCGCTCTCTCACAACTCCTTAAATTTGTGTCAAAAAGAGCGAGAGCGAGAGCGAGAGAGTAATATATTTCAATACAAAGGCTACTAAGCTACTAAGTAAAACACAAAAAATTCGTCCGCGGAGATGCTTCGCTTACAACAGTTGCTTACTCAAGGAGCAATTAGAATTAGAGAGATCGTTTGCGCTGCCTCTCAATTTTGCTGGTGCTAAACGATAGTGCTCAAAAAGATACTTCAAAGTGCCAGTAGGAAATCACTGTGGTTAGAGGGAGACGACCATAACCCAAATGTATCCAGAGAGAGCGAACAGCTGACCAAAAAGTATCTAGAGAACGTAAATGAGAGCGAACAGCTGACAATTTTCTGACAGAAGCGGTGTCGACTGAGCAACCCTTCTCTCTAATATTCTTTGCTCCATGGCTTACTGACTGACATTTAACAAGTTGCCAAGAGAGCGAGAGAGTGAGTAGGCCTAGTAGTATACCTTGGTGTGAACTATGACATAGTTGAGTATTAAGTATTTCGTTAAAATAAATATAAACACACTTCAAAAAATATGGGGTCATCTCGGGTCGGGGAAAGAGGTTGATACCGTTCGACGGAGGCTTTCAAGCTGAGTAAAAGTCAATTTTCAAAATTATTCTAGCACGTCAAGTTTTATAACTAGATAAAGAAATATAGTTTGCATACCTTTAAGGACATTTATCATGATATTTTTTTGTATATTAATATTAATAGGGGGGAATGGGGGGTTGTGAGCCACTCGAATATTGGCCACAAACTTTTTGTTTATGTCATGTGTCTCTCTTCTTATTACCTAACTTTTGGCAAGCGACCTATCAGTCTACACATTCTTTAAGTACGTAAACCAGAACTCGACTTTTTTTTTCAAAGAAGAAAGTTTTTTTTTTCTTTTTTGTCTTGTGAATATTATACAAAATTTTTTTCGTAATGACAAATGTAAGTATGAGGGAAATATCTTTGGTCAATTGCCTTTTTTATAGAAATATGTTTTTTTTTTGTAAGAATTTATTTTCGGTAATGTGAAGTCACCAAAAAAAAAGTGAGATATGGGGGGTTGTGAGCCACTCTAAAAAAGTTGGTTTTGACTTTTAAAGAGAATATTGCAATGACGCGCAATAAAACAGAGGAAAAACTCTTCAAAGATGTAAAAAAAAACTTTAAAAAAGGCAAACAAAAAGAACAGCCACAAGCAAAAAGTGCTCGTATATAAAAGAAAACAAGCCTAATGCCGTCAATCAATTTTCAGTCTTCATTGATATTTCTTAATTCAAAATATGAGAAAAATTGTTAATTTTTTCTTTTAATAAAGATTAATGGCTTAAAAACACGAATTTTCAACTTTTAGATGGGTGGCTCACAACCCCCCACAAATTTTCGAAATGTCAAAAAATCACTTGTTTTTCTTAATATGAAATAAAAAAAAACACAAAAAATTTTATTTTTAAAAGTTGTAATAAGTTGTAATATACAAAATTTACAGAACGAAAAAATATTGATTTTTGGCGAAGTTATGTTCGAAAAACAAAACTATGATCACAACCCCCACTCTCCCCTACAATGGGCTTGTTCAGCAGAATAATTGATACCTGAGCAGGTATCAGAAAACAATTTTGAATCTAGTAGTTTTTGCTGTTGGAGGGAGCAGTATCACTTTAAAGTAGCATACTATTTCTTTGTTACATGCTCTTGTATCAGGATACCTCAAATTGGCTATTATGATGCCGCAATACTCGAGTTCAGCAGGAGGATTGTAGCAAATTTATACTTGATCATGGAGCAAGTTGTTCTGCTGAACACGGTCAATAATATGTCGGAACTGCCCAAATCGGATCACTTATTCTTGAAGCTGCCATAGAACCTATCAATCGGAACAAAAACCAACAACGCTTTAACGTCATAAATTCTACTCCAATTTTTTGCTTATGCAAACATAAACAACAACAACGCCCTCGTCCCCGCGCGTGTGCAGTGGGTATTTGCTAGCGAGCAGCGGGTGTCCGCACGCGTTTATTTGATGCCTGCACTCGTGCAGTTGATACCTGCCGCAGAATGCACGCTGCTCGCGGAATTTCGCTCGCTGCACAGAGCAGGAGTCGAAAAGAGTCAGTGCGGGCGACTCGTGAGCGAGCAATTCCGAACCCTGCATATATTAAGCTCGGTCGGAAAATATTTTTGATGGTAGCCTGCCCAAAATAGAAGTAATCATTCAGATTCCGAATGCACTAACCATTGGAGGCAGCTTTTATAAAAATATTCAAACTTCGGCAAAGTCGAATTAAGCTTTGTTTTCCAGAGATTAAAACCGTAACCGAAACCTTAACCCGTAATCGCTTAAAACTGATTGATTAATTAAGCCCGCGGGAGCAGAACTTGCCAACTGAGACATACTGCTATAACGACAACCCAAAACGTATCGGAAGATTAGAATTAGCACATTAAGCCAGAGGTAATATTCGTAGCCAAAGTCAGTTCCAACGGAAATCGGAAAAAACCGATTATCGATAACATCTCGCTAACTAGCCAATGGAATTTACATAGCGATTTTCGTGATCAGATTTACTTTCGAACGAGAGCATAAGTTAAAGTCGGCTGTAACCAACTTCGATATACCAGTTACTCATGAAAAGAAATGTTAAGCAGCGTTCCTGCGCTCCTTAGGGTGAACATCCGAAAAGTATGCAACATTTTTTAACTTCGCTATTTATTATCAGATCTTGAAGTAAATTTTAGGGATTATAGTTATTGCTAATATGAATTTAAGTTATAAATTTGAACCCGATATCTTAAGAAATGTGGGAATTATTCAACATTTTCTATTGTGGGGGGGGGGGGGGGGTGGGTAAAAAATTATTAAAAGGGTTTTTTTGGGGAAAAAAAAAGGGGGTTTTTTATAATTGGGGGTGGCTCCAGCTCTTATAGTCTCCGAGATCTAGGTGTTCATACAGACAGACGGACAAGGCTATATCGACTCGGCTAATGCTGATCAAGAATATATATACTTTATATTGTTTGTGATGATTCCTCCTTCCTCTTCCCTTTTTTTCCCCTCCTTTTTCTTTTTTTTTTCTTTATTTTTATAAAAAAGTTGGTTTGGCGCCATGGGGAAATATGCTGTCGAGCAGTGTTTATATGAAAAAATAATAAAGTGACAAAGTCAAGTCTTACTGTTGTTAGAGAGTTAGTCGCAGTCCGCGCGTCAAGACAAGTACATCGACGTGTTGGTGACAAATCAAATAAATTTTTCCTTCGTGTTTGCGTAGAGTAATAGGAAAATAAATGTATCACCAAAGACACTACATATAGTAGATACCGCACCTCATTCAACCTTTTTTATTTTCAGCTATGGAGCCCCTTTGCTCAGCGAGGCTGGCAGGGCTCGTTGATGCACCCTTCGGCATTGCCCTTTTGCACCCGTACTCTCCATCGCAATACCACCGACCATGTGTCACAGGACTTTAGCTCACGCAACACGGACGAGGATCAGGTGATGTTGGCCTTCTTTGATACTTTGGTGCAACGGGAGCTGGAGCTGTGGAAAACCAACGGCAACAACAACCACGCCAGTAGCAATACCAGTTCAGAATCCTCCACCGAGCGAAGCCAAGTCAGCTCGGTGTCCGGCAGGGAGGAAAGTGAGGACGAAGATGATGACAACGATACACCCAATGTCAGCGAGTTGAGCTGGCAGATACATCCCAACCGAATATTCTACCTAATAGCCAAACGCCGTCGTGCTCTGCTGCAGATGGCCATAAGAGGCACTGGGGGTCAGCAGCGCAGTGTAGAGCAGCTGCTCTCCCGATTGTTGGGTGAGCAACGCCAGGCGGCCACCAAGGCACGCATCAGCGATTGGCTGGATGAGACACATCGCATATTCGGAGATAATCAGATGCCCACCACCTCCGCTGAGGCCGCAGCGCGAGAGCAGCGACTGCGCGAAACCGATCTGCCGTCCCAAACACCCGCCAAGCCACCAGAATTCAAAATGAGTGAGTACTGTCACTTTATTTCAACCACATCTCAATTAGCCAAATTAGAGCGGCCAGCAGGCAGCCAACGGCCAAGGCATAAAAGGCCAGTTGAACGTCTGAAAGTGTCAACACCTTCCACCTGCCCACATCTAGCTCGGCCAGGTACTCGGGGAACTTTTGTATACTCCATTTGGCTCGTTCCTTCATCTCCCTGGTCCAAAGATCCATCAGACCCGCGGCCAAAATGTGAAGCACAACATCATTGACCCCATCCAGATAGGGCGATGGATGGGGTAGAATATAGGCAATGTGATAGTTTTTGGGACATTCGGGAATCTTGTGCACTTTCTTGGTCATCACATAGCGTATGTCGTTCAGTTCCAAACTGGCGGAGCGAGTAACTCCCACAAATTTACCCTGCTGGGATATCATGTTGATCAGGCGGTCCTCGCCCTCGGCTACCAGCATCATTTTGGCATCCAGGCGCCGATACACAGCAGAGTCATGGCCATAGAAGAGATCGTCCTTGAAGGCGGGATGTTTGATATAGATTGGTATTTGAGCGTCGTCCAGCTCGGCCAAAGTATTGGGGTCTTTATAATACAGAGGGCGTATATAAACCGTAGCCAAACTGGACTCCAGCAAGGCACCAAAAATGACGCTGACCAGGCATAGAGACACAACAAAAATACGTTCCGAGTTGAAGGGTGGAAATCGCCCCACATTGACGCGTACCCAAACCACCCAAGTGTCAATGAAGATGCGCATGACGATACTATAGAAACTGGCAGTTTTCAGCCCAACCCCAGCGATGCCTTCGATATGCAGGCCAAGATTCAGTTCCCTCAAGCAGAGCCAAATGAAGGCACAAAAGAAACCCACCAGAAGAAAGCACAGCCAGACATCGACATTAACGGCAAAGAGCGGTACAATCGACTGGGGTATACGCTGAGCCTTTTTCACATACAAACAGAGATCGTCCATGTAGACAGCGGCACTGAACTGGATTTGTGTCGAGTGGTAGTCCTTGACGAAGAAACCCGAATAAATGATATCCACCTCACGCCGATGGGCACGACCAATGCCTCCGCTGTACGAGCCATTAGACAAGCGTCCGCTGTAAAGGAATAGAAGATGGTGGTTACGGTATGATTTCGCATGATACTATCAGCCTTGTTCTGTTTATGTTTCCAAACTCGTTCAATCGAAATTAATAAAACGTTAGGTTCCACGCGCAAATAATTTGCGCAAATATTTCTTAAAATTTGCCCATTTTATTTGCCTTAAGTTGCAACAACAAACATTTGCCAAGTAGCCTTTGCCTACGTTTGTGCACCAATAGTTTTAAGCAAATATTTGCCAAGTGGGACCAAGTGGGAACCCTGAACATTGAAAGCAAATTGTAAGAGCAAACACTGCAAATGTTAACAAAATTGTTTTTATTGTTGTAAAATAAAAATAAAAGACAATTCCATAAAAATATACATACACAGAGCGGAAAACCCGTTTAGAAAATAAGTTGCCATCAACTTAAAATAAGAACAAGATGGTCTCAAAATTCTTGAGAACAAAGGTTCCAAATTTTCTTGGAATGAGTAAAGTTGTTCTTAATCGGATTATATTTGCTTTCAACAACAACAAAACCGGTTTTCAACAGAAAGATATACAAGAGATAGCGAGAGTTAGCTGGCTCTCTTTTTGATCTGTCAGGCAGATATCATGCTCTAAAGGTATATTAGCTTCCCTCTATTTTTTTTTTTGTTTCCTTGGCCCAACAGATTATATCGTCTGTGATTTAGGCGACAACTTCAAAACATATGGGGCATTCCATACAAAAAAAGGTTTTTTTTGGCATGATGTCTCCGAATTGGATGATAATTGGCCCAAAGGGAGCTTGTTATGAGAGAAGCTTAAGCCCAAAAGTGGAGTTTTTTTTTGGTGCTCTTTTGCGGAAGTTCTACAATTAAAAGTCTAATCTTTTTTTTGAATTTTTAAAATTTTAAAAAACCCGAAAACGGTTTAAGATGGAGCTTTGAATTAAATTTTCAAATGTTCAGGATTAAAAGCCCTTTTGAAAAATATTTGGAAATTTTCTTATTTTTCCAAAAAACTTAGTCTAGCTAAAAAGACCCATCCTTCAAAAAATCTCAAATAATATATGAAAGGGCCGCATTTTTTCCAAACATTTTGCGTGCCTGAACGTTTCGGTAGCTTGAAAATTGAGGAAGTTATAGCCATTTCTGTCATGTAATCTTAAAAAGATCAGTATGGAAAATGTGCCCAAAATTTCTAATAAATTTTTTTTTGGTTCTAAATTTGCCCAAACTTTTTTTGAGCTACTGAATAAAAGTTTCGGACCCAGAAAAGAACGCTTTGGTTTTAAAGCTGACAGAAAAAGATATAAACGAGAAAGGCAAAGCTAACTTCGTCTGTACCGAAGTTTTAATACACTTGAAATAGCTTGTCACAACGGTTAGCGACTTCGACCAAACTTCGCAAATCAGCTTAAAAACATGACATATTACCCATGACATGAGAACAAACCAGTTTTTCTCACTAAACCCCATTTTTCGAACGCACATTTGTATGGCAGCTACAAGAAGTAGTTATCCGATCCGGTCGGTTCCGACATATTAGCAGCGTGCAGTAAAAAGAAGATTCTGTGCAAAGTTTCAGCTCGATAGCTCCAAAACTGGGGGACTAGTTCGCGTAGAAACAGACAGACGGACGGACAAAGCCTTATCGACTCAGCTCGTCATGCTGATCAAGAATATATTTACTTTATGTGGTCGGAGATGATTCCTTCTATGCGTTGCACACTTCTGGGCAAAATTAGAATACACTTTTCAAGTGTATAAAAAGACTTCCAATAACTTCGTCTTGGTGTTCCCTGAATACTAATTTCGAATTATTTATCGGTATTCGTATTCATAGTATTAAAAGTATAATATAATAGTAATAATGTTTCGATAAATAAATACAAATAAATACAAATATAGTAGTAATCATTTAATAATAATAATAAGATGCTCTAAAAAATAAACTACACTCCAGCCATTTTTGAAATTGCACTTCTTGAAGTCGTCTTAACTTTAAGTGAGGAATCATTCACAGGAACCGCATGATTAATCCAATTACAATTTTCGAAGAAGGTTTTCAAATATGCTGTGGACTGTTCGTGTTCATTTATGGTTTTCAAATGATCATTTGCCAATGGTAAAGGTTTTCAGCAGGCAGTATTGCCTGGCAAGCCGCTCCCTCTACCCCATAACAAGTTATTTTTTTATACCCTTGGAGAGGTATGAAATTCAGATGTTGTAACGACCACACTGACCAATAAATATATATTCTTGATCAGCGTGACGAGCTGAGTTGAAAAAGACATGTCCGTCTGTCCGTCCGTCCGTCTGTCCGTCTGTTTCTATGCTATCTCCTCCGTCAGTTTTAAAGCAATCGTAACCAAACTCTGCACGAAGTCTTTTGGTACAAATACGCTGCACATTTGTCGGAACTGGCCTGATCGGATGACTATAGCATATAGCTGCCATAGGAACGATCGGTTGAAAAAGTAGTTCTAGTGAGAAAAACTGTTTTGTTTTCAATGCGATCGCTATCCAAACCTCGTATTTATAAGTTTTTTATGCTTTCACATAATTTCAGCAAGTTTTATGAAAATCGGGCAACTATATAGTATAGCTGCCATACAAAAGATAGGTCTGAAAAAAAGTATTAGTATTAAAAACTTTTTTGTTTTCAATGCTATCGCTCCCAAACTCGTTACTGACCAATATGATATGCTAACACATAATTCTGTCAAGTCTGATCTAAATCGGATGACTATAGCATATAGCTACCATAGGAATGATCGGTCGAAAAAATAGTTTTAGTGAAAAAAACTTTTTTGTTCTCAATGGTAGCGTCTTTGTACGTTCCAGTTATGAATATTATCTGTCTCAACACAGTTTTGGATAATTTGATCAAAATCGGATGAATATGTCGTATAGCCATATAACAAACTGGCAGCATATATCATGCTCCAAGGGTATATAAACTTCGGTAGAGCCGAAGTTAGTTTCCCCCTATTTTTAATCCTAAACATTTGAAAATTTAATTCAAAGCTCCATCTTTAACGTTTTTCGAGTTATTTAAAATTTTTAAAATTTTCAATATTAGACTTTTAATTGCAAAACTTCCGCAAAAGAGCTTGCGCCAATTATCATCCAATTCGGAGACATCATGCCAGAAAAAACTTGAAATGCCCCATATATTGTATTGTTGTTTTGATGATATTGTGTGTTTTCATGTAGAGTGACAGTGCGAACAAGAACTTCTTCCAACATTCTGATCATTCCGCTGTAGTATGATTGGGCTATAAGTAAGATTGGTTCAGTCTCTCTTGATCATTATGCTGTAACGGCAAATTACTGCGTATTTTTGCATTAAAACACCTATTCGTGCTGAATACCGCGTTTCCGTACGGCATCTCTGTATTAAGCAACCTTCAGGTTTTCCGTTTCCGCATCCGTTTTTTCATTCAGAATGTCGTTGAACAGAAAGAAAAGCGATAAATCATTTACCGTAATGTAAATGTAAATATGGCGGCTTTACTTTTTGTTGCCACTCGCAAATCAATCTGAGCCTTAGCCGTCACCTCAAAAGCACGCACAAAATTGTCGGACAAAACAAAAACAACCTGAACTCTGGCCTTAAGGAAAATGTCAAGCAAGTCGAACTTATAAGCCAACAAAGGATTACAAGCTTTGTGTGTATAAGCCAACAAATTGACCGTCAAATGGTTTCAACGATCGCTAGTTGTCGCCATGCCTTAGAGTTAGTTGACGAGCAAGTGAACAGCTGAACAAATGATCAACTGAACCACCGAACAGCTAAATCGCTGAAGTTTAGCTACTGAACAACTAAACAGCTAAATATCTGAACAACTGAGCAGTATGAGTAAGTAGACTCACTTGGAAAAATGAAAAACATAATTTTACGCATTTTGTGTCTTAGGTCAAGTCAAGTGTTGTTGTGAACCTAAGGTTTAAGTTGGAACCTGACTTTTTGCTTTATTTCCGTACTCGAATTTGAATTTATTTGATATGCGTTCAAAACGCATTTTAACTAGCCCATGTACCAATTCAATATAATATATATATAAGGGCTGTTCCGGTATAGATAGTATTGAATCAGTTCAGAAGCAATTCTTGCTTTTTGCCCTACGTGGCTCAATTTGGGACCCTAACCTTTGTCTGCCATCGTACTCCAGCAGGCTCTTGCTTTTTGACCTTTCGTCGTTAGCTAATCGTAGAACAGTCTTTGGCGTTTCTTTTCTTCATAAGCTAATTATCGGTGATGTCGACTCTACAGAGCTTTAAGGTCGCCTTAACTTCTCCGTTCCTTCTAGGCCAACTAGAAACTATTTACCTTTAATCTTTAGTCTTATGTTAAACATACAATGATCTCTATCATCTCCTCTCAACAGATCTCTCTCTTTCTTCTCTCTAAAATCGTCTCTCTATAATTATCTTAGGGGATATCTCTGACCACTCCTGAAAAAGTCTTCCCCCAGATTGGAAACGTCTTTTGTATAACGTGTTCGATTTTGTTTCATTTGAAATCGAAAAAATATGTGAAACACGGAACAGGCCTGTATAAAAAAAAATCTTTTTAATAAAATTTCCAAGGGTTCGGTTTGGGTACAAGAACACTGAGGTTCCAGAATTTAAAGGCAATTCTGGAACGATTTGTAGCCTTGCTTTAAAATGACATATTGTTAGATCGCCGGTGATAGTTCCACGTGGGTGGAAGTTCATCGTGAAGATCGGTATTTTATTAGCATAGACTTACTCACAATATACTGTTGCAAGGTCACTCTGGCCATAGTGTAAGTCAGCGGTGGGTACGAAATTTGAGTTTGGGGCACGGTTCAAGAGCAACAACAGAAAAAAACAACCCTTATTAGCTATTCTCTAATCGAGCAGCGCATATATCTGCATATATATTGTTTTGTTGCACTTGTTTCGCCGTCTGCTTCTGATTTTGGTAGAAATTGTATGTCGCTAGTTCGGGAAATGGGTTTTAGTTAGGAACATTTTTTGGTTTTGATGTTAGTGCTCTAAAAACTCTGATTTTTCTAAACAGTCGAAGTTAGTTTAGCCTTCTCATTTATAATTCCTATTTCCTTTGGGATTCATCCTGAATTGGGAAACACTCCACGCGAAAAACGGGTATCCTGACAATGCCCGCATCCACTTAACCCAGTTTTTTAGCGCTCAAATAATCCAGTTGCTAGTTCACCCGGCTTAGTTTAGTTTAGTTTTATTTAACTTTGCTTGAAGGCTTGAATAAATTCATGTCAAAAGTTCTTGAAAAATTGTTTAAGTGACAAAGGGTTGTAAATAAGATTATTGTCAAAAATTTTAAACTCTCGAGAGAAAAGATCAAGTCACACCTGGTCACACCAAAAAAATATAAGTCCTTGCTCTCGTTTTCACTATGCAGAAAAAATCGCATAAGTTTTGCGAAAGTGCAATCAGAAGCGGAAATGGTATTAGGAACAAGGCTGATAATGAATAAAGTCACTAGTAACTTCACCCAAAGAACTCATCATCCGGCCACAGATAGTTCTCTGTATAATTTAATTGTCTTGCTACTGATGCGGCCAACTTGGAGTCGGCTCCACCTACTTTCAAAACCTTCTTTGTGGCTCCATCTCCTATCACCGACGAATACACTGAGTCAAAGGTGTACAGCCTTAGGGGATAGCCATAAAGATTGCGATAGATACTTGCATATACACCGGGCTTATCGACCGGTACCAGGCATTTCTTGAAGGGATTGTAGAGTACTAGACGGTCCTTAGTCAGCTGTTTATAGTAAATTCGATTGTGGCCTTGAAGCAGCCATACCCGTTCCATAAATTGCATTAGCTTTTCATCCTCATTTAATGTAGAGTTAACGAGGGCCAATATATAGAAGCCATCATGATTAATCAACATGGGCAAAGCCTGCTGCAACTGCTCTACATCAGCGAACAAAAGGAAATGATGTCGCATCGAGTACAATTTTGGCGACAGCTCCTTAGCCAGGCTAATGCTCAACGGGCACTGGGATTGTTTCAACAGAAATTCCACCAAGCTGTTGTCCGCATCTTCAGAGCTTCTCAAATGCAACTGCAGGCCATCCTCCAGTTCACTCAGAATTGAAGCCAATATGTTGTTACTGTGGTTACTGGTATTATAGCCATGTCCCACACTTAGCCCCATAAGAGCCAGCATAATTAGCTGCAGAGGCCGCGGCATGCTGAACTCAACTGACAACTGAACAGGTTGACCCTTGACTTGGCCTAAGATTGACCAGGACAAACAAAGACACCTGGTTGGCAGCGATTTGTTTGCTTAGTGTCAATGCTGCTGACAGTTTACCACACCACAACCCACAATTATTGGCCAATGTTTGGAGCTGGTGTTGACACGGCCTGCACATGTGTCTACTATGACTTGGCCCTAACTTATATTCCTGTTTCTTGTCTTTTTTTTACAGTAAACTCGCTGCAGGCCAACTTTGAGCAATTGGAACGCAAACGCAAGTTAATGCGTCTTCGATTTGCGGCCATGAAACGTCGACGTTTGGCTCGGCGCTTGCGAAAGGAGAGCGATGATGGGGACGTCAGTGCCGTTTCCTACGACACTGAATCAATGGATGATGCAGCAGAAGCTGATGACAATGACCAGAACGAAGGCGGCAATGTGGTCGATGAAGTTACCTCATCAACCATATCGATGACCTCCATGGAGGCACAACTATCGCAGGCGCCCAGCACTTCCAACTCGTTGCCCTTTGTCATGGAAACTGAGGCCAACAACAACAACCACAAGACAAGCATCAATAGCTTAACTGCAGATCTATGCAATGCCGAGTCCTCCACATCAACTACATCCTCCACATCCTCCTCAAGCCAACCCACTAATTAGTATGCAAAATCCATATACTGGTTATATTGGAACTGAGTCCTGAAGAATACCATAGGTAAAACTACGATATACTTTGCTAGCACTAAAATAAAAAATATTCGTAAGATAAATTGTCTCAATTTTAAAGGAAACCGCTAAAAGCATTAAAGGGCAACTGTAACGAGCAAATATGCTGTATTAACACAAACAACAGCAAAAGGTGAAGAGTTTCGTTAGATTTTAGTGCCTAACCCAGCTCTAAATGATTCGCTCAAAAACGTAACAAAAGTGAAATCAAATTGTCTGTTAAAGCAGTCACTTTTTCATAGATATTTGGATACATTTTCCAATGTTGTGCATATATATGTAGTATGTACATTGTACATTAGAACGGACATTTCTCCATACGATTTTCAACATGTGAAGATCTATGCACAACATGGCTCAAAAAATTCAGTATATTTTATAAAGAATTTATCAAAAATTCAAAATCAGATATTCGGATGTTTGATGGCCTCGAGAAGGCTTTAAAAGATCAAATTTCCCCTTGATTTGTCTTTGAGCTGCCTAGGCACGTCATAGTAGGCAGACAACAATGTTAACAAAATTGTTCAAAAAAATTATTATAAAATGTCATACATTTCTGAAGCTACTAAAAACGGACGTCGCGAAATTGATGATGATTGCTGATTATGGACAATATACAAGAAGAACGTACGACTGTCCCAGTTTATTTGGTTGGATCTATGAAAGCGTTCATAGATTTGAATACACTACCATCAACTGGAGAGGTTCTTGCGGTGCTGTTTTATAAATTGAGGTATTAAACATTAGCTTAAATTGGCAGAAAATTGTAGTGCTTTTTTTCTTTTAATTTAAGGTGTAATAAAAAATCATTAAGCGTAAGTTTGAACGAAACTGTGAATCAAATCTGCGAATCATGGCAAAAAGCTGAGGTTCAGGCTATGCCGAAAAGTAGCATTTGTAGGAAACTGAAGACACTGTATGCAAGGTGGGATGCTCTTCATAAGAACAAAAGCAATAATAGTAATATCTATCGAGAGAGAAAGAAGGAATTTGTTGCATCGCTGGAAGTATTTGACGTTTTTTCCTAGCTTAAAGTGCAAGATACCGAAATCGATTCGATTTTGAGTGGGATTTTTATTTAATTAATTTTATTTTAATATTCCTACTTCCATATCAACAGAGAAATCATTTTCCGAAGCGATAACTAAGAGCTGTGTGAAATTTTTCAAGCGGTTTGAAATTTCAGCGGAGTTTTTAAAATATGACCCAGAATCATGGCCGACCAACCCTGAATATTTAGCAACAAGTATTTAAAGGTTGTCAATGATGTAGCAGAAAGAAGTGTCAAGCTAGTGTAAGACTTTGAAGGAATTATTTGCAAGACAGGCCAATCGCATCTCCTACATGGCGTTGAAGAGCATCGGGAATTATTTCCAAATTGCTTAAAAAAAACTATTTCACAAAGGTTGAATTAGTTTGTTTTATATATAATAAAATTATAAAATAAAAAAAGAGGGTGTTGAACCAACACTGTTGATGTTATGTTTTTTTTACAGGCCATTTTTTAGATTGTTTATCAATTGGAATTATCCTCAGTACTACGGGATTTTATATCCCAAACATTGGGATGTTTTTTAAAGTTTTAAGGTACTTAAGACATTAAAGAAGTAACAATTAAGAAAGAGGTTTTCCCAAATATACAAAAATTTGAAATAAACTTGATCTGCAAGTATAAGAAGCATTTGTCCCATACAAGTTAAGCCTCTATCTCTTATCATCTCTTTGCTCAGAAATTATTCCTTCTGCACAAACTTAATATACTCTGTGTACCTTTTGCACCGAGTATACTTAACAACAACGTAAAAACCAATCCATTTTGCATTCGGGTCTCCTTTACAGATTTTATTCTAGTATTCTTACTTTACATGTTGTATGTAGGCTGACTCATCCCAGCTGAGTTCGCGTTGTTACTTAAGAGACTAGCAAATTATGCCTGCGATCCGTTTTGCTTTTATATTTAATTTAAATACAGAATTCACTTTTTAATAACTCTATTTTAATTTTTCTCAAGTGAGCAGCGGTCACTTGGTAAAGCTGCACCAAGTGATTGCTTATATACTATATAGCAGCTAAACTTGGACAGTCGTACGTTCTTCTTGTATATTGTCCATAATCAGCAATCATCATCAATTTCGCGACGTCCGTTTGAGTAGCTTCACAAATGTATGACATTTTATAATAATTTATTTGAACAATTTTGTCAAAATTGTTGTCTGCCTACTATGACGTGCCTAGGCAGCTCAAAGACAAATTAAGGGGAAATTTGATCTTTTAAAGCCTTCTCGAGGCCATCAAACATCCGAATATCTGATTTTGGATTTTTGAAAAATTCTTTACAAAATATACTGAATTTTTTGAGCCATGTTGTGCAAAGAACTATAAAAAATTTGTACTTTTCATATAAGGCAGGTACGGTCTATTGTACATACATTAGACGGTTTTTTTTTGATGCAAAATGCCACTTGATTCGTATGGTGTATTTAACGTGAAAAAAGAATAAGTTGAATAAGTTATGTTTTAATAGGCGCGAAGAGGCTAGAAAGTTTTTGATATTACTCATACGCAGTGTTGCCTGTGATCCTTAAATATTTTTGTAGCTGGCGTTGATTTCACACAATGTGTTCGTACATCCAGAAGGTTACTTTGATTTAAACTATAGTTAGCAATGATTAATGAATGATACCAAATAAAATTTTGTAAACCCCCTTTAGACGTTGCTAATTAGCCAAAACTGTTGGATGAATAAACCAACTCTTAAGACTTAGATACCTTCGAGAAGTGCACGCACAGTTTTAAAAATGGATTCAAAAAATACCAAGAAATTAAGCAAAAATTAAAGCAACCCATTTTATATGATTTGACCAATAAAAAGCATTTCAATGCTAGCCAGCAACTGCCCCACCTTTGTCGAAGAAATCTTGTCGCTATGGTGAAGCTTCGATATGGCTGGTATGCCGAGGCCGACCGCCCATGTGCATACCAACTGAGCGTCAGCCTCCGCATTCTACACAGACCATTTATTCAGCGGTGTCACAGAAATCTCTTCCAACCAAATTCCAACCCAAAACCAATTCTCGGTGTCAAAAAAATCTCTTTTGGTTGGTTTCAAATCTCTCGTGTTTTGATGGGAGATTTAGCTTAATTCACCACCCAAACAATTTTGATAACCAAATTTTATTTTGAAAATGTTATCAAAATTCTATTTCTGAATAGGTTGCATTAAATGAATTAAATATTTTATTTGTTTTAATGTTAAAATTGGCGTTTCAATAATTGTTTGCAAAACCAACCAAATGTTGACAATCCAACTCGCAACTCAACCTCAGCTGGCGCCCTCCGTTTACCAACGACCGCTAAGGATTGTCAGATTACATTTTATGGCGCAAACAAATTTTTAAATTTTGCTTTTTATTTTTAGCGAATCTGACTTAAAGAATTATAATTTTAAAAAAGCATCATAAAACATATAACACAATCAACAAATTTCATTTAAACATCAAATTAACTCATTTTTCATGGGAAATTTTTTTGCGAGAAAAGGCCTGTTAACAGATTGGATAAAAATGGACCATTAAGCATGTACACAAGACTGAACATAATCATATGAGATTTTTTTTTTTTTGGAAATGTTCTGTTCCTCAGTGTCCAAAAAATTCGTAATAATTTCTAGTTACCGTAATGAGAAACAAAAATTCAAAATTTTATGGTGTAATACTGGCGCCGTGGGCTTAAAGTTGCTACATTAAATTTCAATTTCCCCTTTTTCATTTTCCTTTTTCGTAGAAGTAACCTTTGAGATGCCAAACATTGTTGTTGAATTTTTTTTAAATATTTTATGCAAATGTGGTATATAGAGGATTCGTACAGCATTTATTTGATTGGCGCCTTGCGAGCAGAGCTGAATTCATCAAAGCTATCTAGAAAAGATGTCTTGGCGTTTCTTCTGCATAATCCAAGAGAATGCAAATACTCATTAAGGGTCAGACTAAACCTCACTATCCTTCAAATTGATGGTGTCTTCAAATCATTTGGGCTTACCAGGAAACTAGGAAGAAATGTGTGCAGAAGCTCAAGGAAACTTTATGATCAATATGTGGCTCTCGGAAAGAATGGTCGTCGCGTTAAAGAGTTGAACTAGCTGAGGACTTCAATGGGCGCTTTACAAAACTCGATGCTGCACCTTCTGCAATGCATCGAAGAGCACAGACAATCCTATCCTAGCAAAAGAACTACTAAGATTTTTGAATAACCACTTTTAAGTTATACTTTTTTGATTTTTTTTTTTTATTAAAGTTTTTCGCCAGCAAACAACTTTTGTGGAATGACTCGTAATGTCGACTCGTATATGTTAGTTTTTGGTTTCTTGTTCGGCTCATATGCATATCCATGATTTGTAAAAAACCTTTAAGGCATAGCGATTTTTGGACAAAGCAAGCGGAGCATGTAATGTTGGGGCAAAAAATGCTTACGCCCAAGAACCACTTCATTTCACGTTATGTCCCATGCCGATCCTGCAGTTTTAATTCAGGTACAGCACTGATTGTTTCTGTTTGGCATCTCAAAGGTTGCTCTAATGAAAAAGGGAATTTAGTTTAACAACTTTAAGCCCACGGCGGCAGTATTAAACCTTAAAATTTCGAATTTCGGTTTTTTTGTTATGGCCTGTTTTATACCCTTGCAAAGGGTATTATAATTTTGCCCAGAAGTTTGCAACGCATAGAAATATTCATTTCCGACCCTATAAACTATATATATTCTTGATCAGGGTGACGAGCTGAGTCGATTGAGCTTTGTCCGTCCGTCTTCTGCCGTCTGTCCGTCTGTCCGTCTGTCCGTCTGTCTGTCCGTCTGTCTGTCTGTTTCTACGCGAACTAGTCTTTCAGTTTTAAAGCTATCGATCTGAAATTTTGCACAGAATCTTCTTTTTACTGCACACTGCTAATATGTCGGAACCGACCGGATCGGATGACTATATCTTATAGCTGCCATAGGAACGATCGGTCGAAAAGTGGGTCTTTGTGAGAAAAACTTTTTTGTTTTTAATGTTAACGTGTCTCACATCAGCGATTATTAATATTATACGCTTTTACATAGATTTGGAAGTTTTGGTTGAAATCGGATGACTATATCTTATAGCTGCCATAGGAACTATCGGTCGAAAAGTGGGTTTTAATAAGAAAAACTTTTATGTTTTTTATGTTAACGTGTCTCACATCAAAGATTATAAATATTATACACTTTTACATAGATTTGGAGATTTTGGTCGAAATCGGATGACTATATCTTATAGCTGCCATAGGAACTATCAATCGAAAAGTGGGTTTTAATAGGAAAAACTTTTTTGTTTTTTATGTTAACGTGTCTCACATCAGAGATTATGATTATTATACGCTTTTAAATAGATTTGGAAGTTTTGGTCGAAATCGGATGACTATATCTTATAGCTGCCATAGGAACTATCGGTCGAAAAGTGGGTTTTAATAAGAAAAACTTTTTTTGTTTTTTATGTTAACGTGTCTCACATCAGCGATTATTAATATTATACGCTTTTACATAGATTTGGAAGTTTTGGTCGAAATCGGATGACTATATCTTATAGCTGCCATAGGAACTATCGGTCGAAAAGTGGGTTTTAATAAGAAAAACTTTTTTGTTTTTTATGTTAACGTGTCTCACATCAGCGATTATTAATATTATACGCTTTTACATAGATTTGGAAGTTTTGGTCGAAATCGGATGACTATATCTTATAGCTGCCATAGGAACGATCTGTCGAAAAGTGGGTCTCTGTGAGAAAAACCTTTTTTGTTTTTAACGAAAACGTGTCTCATTATTAATATTATACGCTTTCACATAGATTTGTAAGTTTTGGTCGAAATCAGATGATTATCTTTAGCTGCCATAGGAACTATCGGTCGAAAAGTGCGTTTTATTTAGAAAAATTGCTTGTTTTAACGCTGGCGTTCTTAAACTCTGATGTATTAAAACATTTGCAAGGGTATAAAAACTTCGGCAAAGACGAAGTTAGCTTGGCCTTCTCGTTTTTACGATAAGCCTGGAGGAGACAGGGAATCCGCCGGACGTCACAAAAAAGGTTTTCTCGGGAAAGCACACACCGCCCCACGGACGGGGTGGTGAAGCCACGCCGTTCGGTTTGAGTAACGAGGTCTGTTTGTCTTGTGAATAGCGACACCGGGCGAGGCCCCTAACTGACTAGCTTAGCTCGAACCGGACCAGGCGTGAACCGAGAGTCATTTCAAACAAGATGTTGAAGTCCTGGAGGGTTAAGCAGGCCTTACACTATGAAATGAAAGAGACAATACCGCAAGCAACTACACGGGCAGCCTTGTTTTAAAATTCTAGTTACAAAAAAAATCAGTTCCCACTGGGCTTGACCAGGACTCTTGCCTTTCAGTCAAGGCACCTCCGCACCGAGTTCAGTGGCGCTAGGCTTATGACGTCTTGATCTGGCTTGCCTTTTGTTATAATCAAAATATTCAAAATAATCTTGTAAAGTAGTCGATTACTTTTGTTACTTTTGTTATTTTTGATTATTTTTTGGTAATCCTAAATAATCCCGTTATTTTGTTATTTCTGAAAGTAATCAAGTAACGGTAAAACTAAAAAATAGTCGTAATGTAATCATTACTTTGCCTTTAAAAAAAAATAATCAAATATGTAATGATTACGATTAGTAATCTTATTTACAGTCTAATGTACACAAACCTTTCAACTAGATTTTCAAATAAGAAAATGAAATCTCTTGAAGTTCTGGGACACCGACGGATTTTTCGAGCGTTTTGCGAACCAACCGAGGCCAAAATCTCTAGAGATTTCTGTGACACCCCCGATTATAGTAGTGGCTATGGCTTTGTTTACGACAATAATTGTGTTGCAGCAATCCAAAACAAAAGGACTTTGTTTCTTTCTCAAGTACTACACAAATCGGCCCAATGAAAGAAATAGGCGCTTCTATTTTCTATTTTAATAACTCTTTTACTCATATGTGTATAAGGAAAGATGAGGAGGGTAAAGATTTTGGTTAGCTGCGCTCACTCTTTCTCGTTCGCTCTCTTTTCTTTGTGCCCGTCAGCAACAGTGCGGCGCCATGTGTGCATGTAAAATGTTCAATGTGCATACATCATATAATTTTACGTCAGAGCCGGTCGGTCATGCATAACTAAGTGTCAGAGAGAGAAGGGCATATTTTTCTGCCCTCCCATTTGGCTTGTCCTGGTCTAGACCAGAGCCGGTCAGTCATAGCTACCAGGGGCCGAAGTCACTCGCCGGACTTATGGTTGTGTGAATCGGTGAGCACTGAATTGCATGTAAAAAAGCTGTCTGGATAGAGCTCTCTTGTTTACTAACACAATCACACTTTTCTGTTCTCTACATTAGCCCGGCCCTGACTTACGTTTATCGAAATTTTTACTAGTTGAGGAAAACCGAAACTAGCCCATCTATTTGTTTCTGTTTCGGTACTGATAAACGGCTATGGTAAGAAAGGTTATAGGGATACGGTTATAAGAAAAAATGTTTATTCGGTTACGGTTTCCGATACAAATTTTAAAGTGTTTTTAACGGTTAAGGGTTACGGTTTTAATCTCGATAATATCGAAATAGAGCAAAGCTGTTCCTGATGTGAACTAAATACGAACACATTTTTCTATCTGCAGCGTTTGGGGGCACGGTCTAACAGTCTTTCAAAAAATATTGTAAAAATAAGTTTCTTCCATATTTTGTAATCAATTAGTGAACTAAGAATTCTAAGAGTTGACAAAGTATATGTTGGGTGTAATTTTTACTAAATATTAAGCCACAGTTTAAAATCCCAGCTGATTGGTACGTGTATTAATAATCTATGTGAAACTCAAAATTGATTAAGCGAATTCTTCAATTACTTTTTTATTTATTAATATTATAATTGATAGCTATAAACTGTGAATCGTTTTGTGTCTACAATAATTTATAATCATAGATATAATACGTAGAGTCTGTCGAAAAAATAAACCAACAGATTCATTTCGCCATTTGTGATTGGCATGTGCGTGAGATAAAGTTTAAACTTAAATGCAAAGATTAAACATAAAGGGGAACGTAAACATAAACTACGCGTAAGGACTGCAGAATTGGTTGCGCTTAACTAAGAACAAGGTAAATAATTTACACGATAGCTGGGGGAGAGTCCGCGGTACTCAGCAAGTAGCCTCTGAATTCATGTCACTGGGTTTAAAGGGCAACTGCATATCCTTGCAGCAATCCATGACAAATCGCTCCAGTTTACAACCAGCCCTGAAAGCGTTAAAAAATCTTTAGTCAAGGGTTCTATATTTCATCTAATTGTCGACTCACTCGTAAATCTCGTTCCCCTCTTCATTGTAGAGATCGCAGTTACGGAACACCAACTGTATGTCGCTGAGCAACTCCTCATTCAACTGGTACGCTCCCATGTTCAGTTTCGATTTGATTTTGGCTAGGTCCATGGGTGTTTTGATTATCTGATGATAGTCGGGCACCTCGGACGTCAACACTGGTCGCAAAAATGGCCAAGACTCCTTTTGTTTCATTATCTGTTCCAGCAGATCGTACAAAGCAGAGCTATTGAGTGGCAGATTATCATTTGTTCGGCGTCCGCTGCGACGATTGTTGTTATTATTGTTGCTGGTGCTGTTATTGTTGTTATTATTGTTGCCGCTGTTGCTAGTACTATGACGTGCAGATTTGTCGAGCGAAATGCGCAGAGAGTTGCGAGAGGAGCGAGAACGTTTGGACTGTGGCTTATCCTGATCCTCATCCCCTTCCTCATCATCGTTGGCTGAAAATGTAATAATATTTACTTTAATCATTTTAACTAGAAGGCAAACGAATTACAGCGCTTCGAACACTACATGATCTAGTTGACATTGTGATTATACAAAAAGTGAAAGCATAGGAGACTCGAACACATTGAAGAAAGAACATTTGAACATTCTTCAGAGTCTCCGACTACTGTAACACACACGAACACCTCCGAACCACCCTCCACTTCTCTATTCAACCAAGGTTCACCAAATTAGTTACAAATTTCTACACTGATGGCTCGAAACTCGAATACCAAAGACTTTGGCCGGCATCAGTCAGTCCTACCAGACTACTGTGATGTTTTCCGGACAGACGCTAAGTATGCTGAGCCTTTTCTCCGACAGTCCAGCCTACCTAAAAACACTTGGTTAAAGTTTATCCAATTCAGTATCGGTAAACAACTGCCGCAAGTCTCTTAAAGAGTTGTTAGAGCAGTCTGAAATAAACCTCACAGAGAAGCCCGAGACGGCACTACCACAAAATATTTTTCCCTATTAGGAAACTGTCAGTATGACCATGGCAATATGCAGGCTCTTTAGGTGGAAGAGCCGCAAAATGACCATGCTAATCAAAGATTACTGCGCATCAGTGTTAGGACTAGGGTTGTCAATATTTTATAGACATATCGATATTTTGGTTGGACGATAAGGGTTATTCGGAAAATTTTGTCCAGAAACCATGAATCAAAAATGAATTCCACCATTCAACTTGATACAGGTATGGAATTTCGGCATAGATTTTCTTCTTTTGTTCATTATTTCTTCGTAGGTTATAAAATAAAATAAATAAAATTTTTTTTGTTAAGTCCTGTTCAAAAAAGACGAAATCCTCAAATATTTTTAATGTTTGAGATCGATTTGCACCGACTAGGAATTCCTTTTGGACCCATGGTTTCTTGGTGAAATTTTTCTTTGAATTTTCAGTAGATTTCGTTTTTATCTTGCGCTTTGTTTGTTGTTTTAAAACAGTGTCCGGCAAAACACACATGCTTAGTTTGTCATTGCATGTGTGCGTTCAGCTCCTTCAGTTAGCAAATGTTTGTTGTGCAAGAGCAGTGTAAGCCGACCCCCATCATACCCCGCCCTCTCCGGCTTACGACAGTGCATAACGCCCGATTTTTAAATATATACTTGCTGAACACGAGAACCAGCATTCAAGTACCGCATTTGTATCCCTTGATTGAAAGTACCTTCTTTTATACACTTGATTATCCCGACCCGACCACCGCGCCCGCCCCCCCCCCCCTCCGTCTCTCCCTTCTGTTCACGCACAGTCCCAGGCCGGCGCCAGAGTCACGCACGCCATCGACCGACCGCCGTCTCCGAGCTGCCATACATGTTCGTTCGGAGTTTAAGAACTGCTCCACTGCTCTCAACACGTCTTAATATATGTTTTTAAGCGCGCGAGTGCGATCGCACCGGGACGCTCATTATGACCCAGCCCCCTCGTTTTTCTTTTCTGCACTACGTGTTTTCATACATAGGTGAGCGCGACCGAAGTTTAGTATACTAGAAAATTGTTGGTGGGCTTCGAATAATTCGCTGTGGTTGCTTCGCACAACAAAATGTTCCAATTAAGCATTCGACCCTAGTCACGGTTTGTTGGCCTTTTTAAAAAATATTGTGAGAATTGTGCGCCGCGAAAATTTTAGGCCGCGGCGCATCTCAATTCTCCGACTATTTATAATTTTTCAGAACTTTGGATAGGTAACCTACTCTACTACCTTTCAACTCTCTTATAAACAGAAATGATTGACTGGGACGACATTGAGCTTGTGAAACTTGAGAGCCTCTGACAACGAGTTTATTTTTACTCAAAAAGAACAATTCCCTTGCTCGCCCCTATGGCAATTATTGAATAAACTAATATTCATAATATTAATTAATAAAATATAAAGAATTTCGTTTATACAATGCATACAATTTACTCGATTGTTTTTCTTTTCGGGCGTAAATGTTATAAGCCCGAAAATGACAATGACCCCGCGTTATACATTTTCTAGTGACATAAAGCCCCGGCGTTATCAGCGGGCGTTATTAATGCACCCGTAAGCTCGTATGGTGTCGGTGTATCGACGCCGCTGCTTCAGAGGATAGACGTTACAGCTTGTATACACAGAAAATTGAACGGTGCCGGACACTGTTTTAAAACTATAATCTAGTTTCAGAAAATTAAGTCATTTAAATCTTAAAGTTATCCCATTAGAAAGATAGGATATAACGGCCACTAGAAATGGTCATTTGGCGGTCCTTAAAAACTGTTCAGTTATTTTAAGCTTTAGGGTATTTTTTTTTATTCGCCATTGACATCTCTTTCCCCCATTACGATATATCGATATATTGATGTTTTTTGGACCCGATATATCAAATATGGATATTGAAAATTTTGATATTTGATATTATCGATATTGATATTTTGAGAAATATAGACAATCCTAGTTAGGACTTAAGCAGGTGGTTATCTATAAATGTAACAGCAATCACTGTTTTTATATAGAAACTAAGCTTTTTATAGGCTATGCTCTGGATCTAATCGTGAGAAGGCTAATCATGTAGCCAAACTGGACATAGAGCGTCTTTGGTAAGTAGATGGAGAAATCGGTGAAACTTGATAAACAGAGAGCTGGCAATTTCACCGCCATCAGCAGGATAGGGAAGTAGGACCAGCAACCCAACTCCTGAGCACACTTTAGCTACCGAAACATAAGCCCACCCACGGATTGAGCAAGCTCATCGTATCTATACTGGCTCACAAACAGGCTTTTCAATTCAAACTGAATGCCAGAGGACCTATCCTTTCCCTGAATGTCAAAATATTCAAACATACCGAGCTGCTCAGGCGAACAAGTATGGAGACGGTAGACACCATAATATGAATACCTGCGTAAAAGATCCAAATACTCGGGAAAACTCGAAGCGATGGGTAGCAACAGAGTTCGTTGGAAAACGAGAGTGGTTGACGGGATTGGAACAAGATAATCTACTTATTCAGGCTTATACTCTTTTGTCTCGTATTGATCCCGAATCCACATTTTTAATATATTTCCGTGCCAGACTCTTATTATCAACATAATCCCGTTTGAAAGACGATCTTGCGTAGTAGTCTTAAAAATTGATTTTATCCAGGCAAACGAGCATTCCAACGCCTACACCTCTTCAAGCACAGTATGAACAGGCTTGAAACTTACGACTAAGGTGTTTTTCCCGTTTTAAGCGGGCTATAGGAACCTGACATTGCATGTAGTTGAAAACCTTCCATTAAACTTTAGTCTTTTGCAGTCCCAGATACCTAATAGTTTTTTCGATTTCAATTCTTATGTGAATTTTGATGAATTTTTTTAGGAGTTTTGGGTGTGTGATTTGAATTGTAGTCAACTAGTCTGCTTGATGATTTCTTCTCCAGTTTTTCTTTTTATTCTATTTTTTACTTACCAGAATTCTGTCTTTTACGTGGTCGAGGTTGAGTCTCTGTGGTTTTGCATTTCTTGCACACGAAATCCGTGCGTGGCTGACGTTTCAATTGGGCACATTCCAGATGATAGTGCTGGCTACAGCGCACACATTGAATCTCGCTGCCATCGTAGAAGCACACCTGGCATACAGTTTCTTCCTCGCTGTGTGGGGGGAAGTGTAAGAGTAGAGTGAGACGTGGCTGGGTATTAAAAATGATATCAACTTACGCCTCTTCATCTGATGTGTTGTCTCCGTCTTCTTTCGCTTCCACAGAGCTATCGTGGCCATTTTCACTGGACTTTAAGTCATCCTCCACTTCCTCTTCCGACTCGTTGTTAACCAATGCGACGGCTTCTTCAATTTCTTTGGACTTGAGACGCTTGTTGCTGCGACGTCCATTGGCACGGCGAGCGGCGGACGCCTTGGCCTTGGTCTTGCTCCATGATAGGGTGGACGCATCACTCTGATCATCATCTGAATCTTCATCCTCCTGCTCCTCTTCTTCCGCTTCTTCTTCTTCGGATTCTTCCTTCTCTTCCTCTTCCAAAATAAACTTTTTCTTTTGGGCCCTTCGCTTTTTCTTTTGTTTCTCGTCGTGATCTGGATTCTTCAGACCCAGCTGCTTGACACAGGTGTGACAATACCAGTTACCCTTGGGGACTGTTTGCATTTTGGGCTTCATGCAGTACATGTGCGTACCTCCGTTGCACTCGTCGCACAGCAGCATCTTGTCCGGGTCGTTGGCACGCGAGCAAACCTTGCACAGCGATTTATTTGTGGAACGCCGCCAATTGATGCAGTCGTGCAGCAGGTTGAGATGCAGAAAGACCTGGGCATAGCTGGTGCTCTCCATCAGTGAGATCTCCCATTGGTGCAGACGAGCCTCGCAGACAAGCTTCTGGGCATCCTGCTTGGCATCCTTGTTGGGCTTGCCGACACCAAACGGCTCCTTGAAAAAGCGTCTGCCTATGGCCTGTTCCACTTGGAGCAGAGCGCTTGCCATGTTACGCACTTGGGCCTGCAGCGAGTCCGATTCCATTAGGGGTACTTCGTCATCAGCGCTGTCTTCGGACTCGATTTCCAATGTGGGCCCCAGATACGCGCCCGGATCTCGGTAGGCTGATTTGTCAAATCTTCCCACATAACCAGACTCTTTCTCGTCGTTCTGGTCATCCCCGGCATCCTCGTTCGATTCGTTATCCGAGCCGGCCGCTGTGGCTGGCTCACCTTCATGCCTGCCCCCAGGACCAAACTGTACTTTTCCCTGGGCCTCGTATTGACCGTTGAGCAAATCGTTTCGCCACTTTTCCATATCCTTGACATTCAGACGACCCAAATCTCCGGTGTAGATGTCGCTCTCAAACTTCAAAATGCGTTCCAACAGATGCGAATACATCACCTCATTGAGGTCCGTTCCCTCGGGATGGCCAAAGTTGGCCTCTGCGTATTTTCGCTGCGTTTCCGACTGCATGGTGGCTATGAACTTGCGGCGACTCTGATCGTTGTCTAGGGTCAGCATCTCTACGGGACAATTCTTCACATGCTCCTCAATCAGTGCTCGCAGCGGGGTCAGCTGGTCCAGCAGCTCAGATTCGCGTATGCCCAGCGGATTCAAGCTCTTGATCAGCTGTTCAATTTCCTCCGGCTTGTAGAGGTAAGACCAGCGAGGGCGCTGGCCATTGCGATCGTCGTGGACAACGCAGTTACAACGATCACCGCTGCACATCAGCAGCTGGTGCTGAGTCGGTTCGGTGTCAGCCACATCCATGGGCTCGGCATGACCGTTCGAGAGATGCTCCTGGTTCTCCTTGTTCTCCAGCGACTGTTTGTTATTGTCACTACGACGCGACTTTTTGGCTTCATCTCCGTAGACTTTGAGGAAATGCATGCGCAGCTCCTTGCGCGTCTTGGGCAGCAAAGCCTGACTCCGTATTTCCGCCTGGGATTTATTCAAAGGCGGCTGCTCCAGGCACTCCATTCTGTCCGGCAAGTGCTCCACAAATATGCCCGGCATGGACTCTAGGACATAGTACTTGCGATAGCAGCGATCCATACCCAAGTAGACCAAAAAGTTGAAGAACTGGGTGTGCAGCTGGACCAGTTGCTTCTCGTGCTTGCGCTGTTGAAAGTCCGATTTGGACAGGAGCTCGGCTATGGTCTTGTTCAGTTTCTCGCCCAACGCTTTCTTCTTCTCCTCATCATCCTTCAGTTCGTCCGAAACGCATTGATCCTCGTACTCGCTGGTCAGCTTCCGCTTGGTCACCTCAAGGGCGGCCAGGCGACGGTGTTCCTCCTTAATGAGTACGCGTAGCTCTTTCTTGGCCGTGGCCATCTTCTCCATACGCTCCTCAATCACGCTGATGGTGCCCGAATAGGTAAGGATCTGCGACATGAGACACTGTATGACTCGCAGAATGTCCCTAAAGCCCATTTGGTAAATGGGATAACTCTTGAGGGCACGCAGTATGTGCGAGTGACGCAGGCGCAACTCCAGCCCGGGATCTTCGCGAGAGGAGTACCCGTTGCGGTACATAATGCGCCATTTCTCCACATAGTCCTTGACCACGGCTCCCGAGCCGAGCAGATGCAGGCGCAGCACTTCGCTCAAAGTCGTGGCATCCAGCGGCAGCTCGTTGATCTTGAAGTAGAAATGACGATTGGAGTAGAAATGCGCACGGGAGGCATTGTACATGCTTATTTCGGGCTCTTTGGTGGCGTGACCATGGCCCTTCAAATACATGGTGGTGCACTCCTCCTCCTCCTCCTTCTGCAGATCAAACACGGTGCCCAACAGCACCAGTAGAATGTCCGACAGTGGACCAGCCACCTCGCGGGCACTGAGCGCCCGGGACGTTTCATAGAAACTCAAATTCTGACGGAACACCTCCACACCAGAGAGCAGTCCAGCATAGGTGTGCATGAACTCGCGCAGCATGAAGGCCTCGCCGAGCAGCTTTTCCGGCAGAAACGTCACAATGGGATGACAGACAGGCAACAGGCGCTGATCACTTCGCTCCAGGTCTTCCGTCTTTTGCAGCAAATAGTCGCAGCCGGCCTCCACACGCCTCAACAGCTGATGCTTTTTCTCCGCCTTCTGACGCTCCAAATCCGCCAATTTGGCTTGTTTTTCCAGCCGCGCTCGCTCCATTTGGTCAGCCAGTGACTTCGCCTTGGCCTCCTTGTTCGCCACCGATTGCTCCTGCTTGAGTATGTACTTATTCAAAGTGGACTGCTTCTTCGTATCATCGGGACGCTTAATCTTGGCCGGAGTGTAACGTGGCATTATGCCAATGAAAATGCTGCCGAAACTGATTCCCTTATCCGTCACATATTGCTTATAGGCCTCGGGTTTGGGTCGCAACAGACCGTCCACGCGGGTGACGTGATTCTTGATGAACATGCCCAGGTTGGCCAAGTTGAATTCCACTCGCGGGCGACGAATTTGATCAAAGGGCACCGTAATCTCTGTGCTGGAATCACCATTTACAGCACGCAGACGATAGACCAGACCATCCGTGTCCTCGTAAATGTCATTTTCAGGTTCCTGCATCTTCTTGCCGGGCTTGATGCCCACCACCTCATACAGAGTGCTCTTCTTGTGTCCCAAGACGGTCACCTTCTCGTTGAAGAAGTAACGCTGGCGCAGAAATTTGGCCACAATCAGATTAAGGGTCTTCATTACCGATTGTCGGGCTTGATCGACAACGAGGAGCACGGGCGCTCGCAGGCTATGTTTGAACTGTTCCATTTTTTTGCGGGCAGTCCGTTCGCTCTTCAATGCCTCCTCGTAGGTAAGATTCTCACGTCCGGTGGCTTCGCACTGCCAAACCGTTGAGTTGATGACCATAACGTGTCGGAAGTAGTCTCTGTTAAAGATACGATTTACATTTGTGAGTTAAGAGTTTGGAATAAATATTGAGTATAAACTAGGTATATATAGTTGAAAGATTTCCCTTTTTGAATAAAATAAATGGGGGTTTTCAATGGGCGAACTTCAGACTTACGCCCCCAGTAAACCAGAGTCCCCGAGGTACCAATTTGAAAGTCGCAAGGTCGCACAGTCTTCCTCGAGGAGGCCAACCGTAATGTGAGCAGCCTAGGGCTACAACTCATCCTCTCATCCGGTCTTAAACTTGGTCTTTGTTAATATTATGTGTTTTGAAGCTTCTCAGACGAATTAATCTTTGCTTTCTCGTTTCTTAGTAATAAAAAACCACATTCCGAACAATCTTCATCCGATTTCAACCTAATTTTGCATCTGTTTAAAAACATTTAAGATAAACTATCACAGAGTTTAACCCTCGTACAGGAGCATGGTTCTGGCCTGGCTTATTTTGATTTTGAGCTTTAATCTATACTTATAAATCTGTAGGCCCGACTGGCTGACATATAATCAACCCACAGCCAAAACTGCTTATCCTAGAGATCTAAGACTTGGCATAGATCTTCGTTCAGTAATGCAGGCGTGCACTAGGAAAGAAAATTTTGGAAATTTGTCAGCGATGTGGGTGAAAAGGCCAAAGAAAAGTTGGTATTTTATAAAATATATATTAAAATAAGTTACTGTGGTAATTACAGGAGCAAATTGTCATAAAAAGACTGTCGATTTTGTTCTCCATAAAACGTATAGAAAAATGAAAATTTCTCCCCGAAATCATTGGTCTAAAATGAATTCCTCCATTCAACTTGATCCACGTAGTAAAATACATTAAAAGGGGTTTTCAGTCCTGTTGGAAAAAACAAAATCCTTAAATGTTTATAATATTTTAGGGCGATTTGCTCGGGCAAGGAATTTTTTTAGACCCATGGTTTCTTTTCAGTTTAATTAAGCTTCAGATAATATCGATGTTTTTGGACCCGATATATCAAATATCGATATTGAAAAACCTAGAGTGATCATGAGAGTTATCGAGTCACACAAATAAGGTATGTGTGTATTACAAACAGAGGCGGCCAAATGGAGTTTGGTTTTAGTTTCACCGAATCACACAACCATAAGTTCGTCTCGCGTTTGCATAAAAACACGATGGACTTCGGCTCATATAAGCTGTGAAGGGCCGCCTCTGAATATAAATATCTTATGCATCTCTTGGCTCTCTGAGATAGATGACAGATGCTATATATAATTCCGGAATTTTTCAAGCGCCTAGAAAATTTGGTTGGGTCCTTTACTACTCAAAATTTTGATATATTTGGCATGCATAAAACAGCTGGTAATGTGAACTCAAAACTGTCTACAAGATAAACCAACACAATTTCTTAAAATTTTGGACGCAAACAAAGTCGCGGCGGCTTCAGCTAGTTTAACATACTTCTAATTAAGGGTACTGTATACCTTCAGAAAATTTTTTTTCTTTTCGTAGAACTTTTTTAGGCAGGCTTTAGGTCATTAAGTTATGGATATTGTCCATAACTCTTCTAAAACAAGACACTCACAAAACAATAAAGGAGGCTGGTTGACAGTATAACGCTATTTCATGAATATCAATTCAATCTTCAGCTGTCTGCGCCTGTCCTTAGTGTGTAAGCAGAAGTTACCTCATGACAAAATTGCTATGACGGTTTTTCTTTTGCTTAAACGTTCTATTAGGGTCTTATAAACATCCTGTAAAACTTTCAAGCAGATCCGAAAATAAGCTTTACAGAAGTAATTAAAAACAATATATTTTTCCCCGACACTCTTATATGAAAATATTTATTTTTACCCTCGTGTTTTTTAAAATTCCATGTTTTTTTTTTTTTTTTTTTTTTTTTATAAAAAACTTTAAAACAAGTTACAAAATCCTCGAAATTCTTAACCAAAAAATTTTGAAAAAAAAAAATGTACTTGGAACTTTTTGAGATTTTATTTTTTACCACGTTTTGACGCACTTTGACACAAATTTCTTGAGAACTATTTAACCGATTTTGATCATTTTTTTCGGTGAAAGCTAAGAACCAAATTTAATTTTTACATTTATTAAAAAATTTTTTTTTATATTTTATTTCATCGAAAACAGATGTAGAAACGTTAAATGGGATTATCTCGGAACAACTTTTTCCAAAATGGTTGCAAAAATTTAAAGAGTAACAGTTGACCGATTTTCAAATTCTTTTTTTTTTTTTAATTACTCGTAATACCCGTTATTCTGGTGTGAACTAGGATTTTTTTGATCGGTCCAAAAATAACGGAGCTATAACGGACCAATACAGTGGGAAAAAAGTCGATTTTCGAAATTTTGACTTTGAAACCCCATAACTCCGCTGTCTATTGACCGATCCTAAATATCCTAGTTCACACCACAATTACAACTATTCTCAACAAAACCCCGTATTCGGTTTTAAATTCAAATAATTATCCGTTCTCAAAAAATTTTTGCAACCATGGGCCTATTGTTTTAAATTTTTGGTTAACTTTGAACAGGAATACAAAAACAAAAATATTTTAATTTTATTTAACCGATTACCTATCAAATGCAAGAAACCGCTTGTTAATATCACTTTTACAGGCCTGTTCCCGTTTTCGATTTCAATCAAATCATGCGGAGTCGGAATTGTTAAATGTTCTCGCTTCCAAAAACCGTCTGTGTTGTTCGACTTTTACCGTCAAAATCCAAATTACCTTCAATCGATAATCTGGATGGCAAAAAGATTCTACCGAATTTTTTTATCGTTTCCTAGAAATCATCCATTTCCTAGAAATCATTAATCGGATTCGGAAACGGGAACAAGCCAGATAGTTTTTGTGTAATTAAAATTATTTGTATACCCTTAAAAAATGACACCTAATACCTTTAAGATATCGAAACATGCTTCCCTACCTAAAAATTAAAAAAAAACAGACCTTAAAGCAAGAGGAACAAGTAACAGCGTAGCGGTTGAGTGGCCCGAGTCCGAAGTACCCTATACAATTGAGACCAACTTACAAACACATACACAAACGTACTCAGGCCAACATGAGCGAGCGCACACTGACTCTGAAATAGGCACAATGGAAACAGGGTATAAAAAGAAGAAGTATGTAACATTTAAATTTATTATGGAAAATTTTACGAAATTTTATTTTCCATTCCGGTCAGCCCCGACGCACAGCCAATTGTACATGATGATTTTGTAGGAACTTTCTTTTTGGCAACACTGTTTTTGGCAAATCAAGTGTCAAACAGTTTAGTCTACAATTTAACCATGAATCGACTCACAAACGAACAACGCTTGCAGATTATTGAATTTTATTATCATAATTCATGCTCAGTTAAGGAAGTGCATCATGCACTTCTTCCATTTTTTGGTCCGTTTTGGAGGCCCTTTGAGTTGGCTATTCGAAATCTTGTGTCTAAATTTCGCACTAAATTTACATTATTGGAAATTAAACCTCCAACACGCATAGGTAGAGTGCTGACAGAGGAAAATATCGCAGTTCGGCGCCGTTCGCACCAAATGCGCCTCCGTTACTCCACTAAGTGGAAAACTTTGAGGAAGTATTTGGGTATAAAATCTTTTAAAATGCAGCTGGTGCAAGAATTAAAGCCACATGATCTACCACAACGGCTAATGGGCGCTGGCAAAGTTGGATGAAGTTCAACATGTTTATCGGAAAATTGTGTTCAGCCACGAACTTCATTTCTGATTGAATGGATACGTGAACCAAAAAAATAGCCGTATTTGGTGTGAAGAGCAGCCGGAAACATTGCAAGAACTAACAATGCATCCCGAAAAATGCACTGTTTGGAGTGGATTATGGACCGGTGGCATCATTGGACTGTTCTTTTTTGTACCCTTGGAGAGGGTATATTAAAATTGTCCAGAGTTTGTAGCGCATAGAAGGAAGCATCTCCTACCACATAAAGTATGTATGTATGTATTAAAATTAACTTGAAATGAACAAACTCAATACTTTGAATGATTGAACAAAAGATAGATTTATGCTACACTCCGAAGGATTAGCACTTGACAACGATGCCAACCAAACAAACTCCAATACGGAAATGCACTAGACAAATTTCTTGATAAATCACTCCAGAATCACTAAAAACTAATGATGAAGAGCACAATCTAGAATTTTTTAAGAATATATGTATTAGAGTTTAGTTTTTAAGTATTACAAGTATTAGGAGGTTCAATTATAATTGGAGTCAAAATTTTAAACAACTCCCAAAATTCTAATCTTCCTTCATACTTTAAACAAAATGTACTCCTTTAGAGTCCCAAAATAGACCGTTGCCCACCCCTATGTTCAGGTTAACTCTGGGGTAACTTGTGGTTATGATAGTTGGTGTGATTGGATTTGGTATCAAGTTCCTTTAGTCCTAACATTAGCTTGCCTATTAAATTCCCACATCTACTAATTTCGGCCTTCCTATTTCCTTATAAACAATTTTGAGCGCCCTTGTTCCACTGTAGTGAGGCAGCTGTGACTTGGTTAGCGCGCGCTTTCCGCTTGCCCAACAACAAAAACAACGCTCGCATACACACACACACACACACACACACACACATACAGCATTTGGGTTGCTGGGAAAGCATGCGTTCCCCGCGTCGCTTTGTTGTATACTTTAGCGCTGTCTCCGTTTTGTTAAGTGCAACATTTTGCACAAAAGGAAAAGGCAAGCCCATTAGCAATTGAAGCTGGATGAAAAACTTACTCATATTCGCGAAAGATGCGCTTGGTTATGTAGCAGCAGAAGACCAAGTCGTTAGCATAGTAGAAGGCATCGCCTTTGCTCTCCTTCTCGTTCAGGTCAAACCCTTCGCGCTTGCAAATCGGCATATTGGCTTATTTATTTGATTTTAATTATATTTTCTTATAACGGAACAATCTTTAATCTTTAAGTTGGCTCACGGTGGGTGCCAAGAGTCTCAGTCGCAAACGGCGCCCAAGCTGTAATTTTTTTTTTTTGCAAGGCGGTCGAATGCAAAACGGTTTTTATATTATTTTGCGCGTTGACTACCAACGCGCAAATATTAGCTCTCGAACGGTTGCAACAAACACAAACTTATTCTGCTATTTGCAACTATTTTCAGCAGTAAATACACTTTTAATCGGCTGATTTGTTTAACAATTAAAGATTTTCACGCGCGCCTAGTAAATTATGCCAATGTTCTTGGCTGCTTTGGCAATGTAAGTGGAGGTGGAGTGGAGGTGGTTCGATATCGATAGTTTTTCGGGCGTCTCTAGGCCGATAGTTTGCCGCCTTGGTGCCAGTGTGACCATGTCATGCAGTTGGTACAGTATTTAAATACTGTTTTTGACAAATTTCACACTGAGTAATTTGAATGTTGTGTGAATTAATAAAAGAGCTCCAAACGGAATCTGAGTCTCCGAATTTTTAAGCATTTTAAAGCCAAATCTGAGCCGTGGTAAATTTATTTACCTGGAGAAATTAGTTTCGATTTTTTTTCTATTTGCATAATCGTTTTATTGGGGTCTTTCTTGAAATGTCAACAAATAAATAAATGATTGCATTACTTCCATACGATTTGTCTTTTCATTTTGCCCTTCATTCCTTAAAAATGATGGCATTTTGAACGAAGAAATTTGGTATCTTTTTCCTTTCTTACAATTTTGGCGTTTCCATTGGCAAATTGTCATCTCCCTAAATTATCAAAAATTTTTTTAAAAAAATTTAAGGAAGGAAATAAAATGAAACATGAAGTGGCAAATCGTATGGAAGAAATGTTATAATACTCTTCATTTCTTTAGTAAAAATAGACTCTCAATAATAAAAATTTGGCTAAAAAGCTATGATTGCAGATTTTGCAGGACCTAAAACATAAACTTTGGTTTTGATTAGGCCAAATTATCATTAAAATTTTCCAAAAAATTCCTCAAAATATTTTGTGAACTGTGAACTTGGCTTAAATAATACCTAAATAAAACTTTCAAGCAGATCCGACAATATGTTTTACAAAAATAAGCAAAATATATATATTTTTTCAGACCCTCATATTTTCATCGACCCTCCAATTTTTAAAAATTTCATGTTGTTTTTTATTTTTAAAGCTAGGTACTCGGACACTCGAAATTTTGTCGGAGCCCGACTAATTACTTAGCTCAGGAAATCCGCTCATGAAAATTGTCACAGACTGAGACACCAACAATTCGCTTCAACAATAAACATGGACCTGCCAACTCGTTTTCTTGAAAACAGCTGATAAATTGTCGAAGGGGGTCAGGAAATTATGAAACTTGTTTGATAATTGTCAGAGGTACCTTTGAAAATGGAGCGCACAATGAAAAATATTAAACCAAAGAAGACTAAAAATAAAACTACAATTATTTGAAGAGCTGCGAAGTGGACAAACAAGTGGAGCTGATCAAAGTGGGATAGTCGCAACCATTTCTGCATCACTTGTATCGGAGAATCTTCTTCGAAAGCTCTTCCGTTGATTTGGTTGGTGTGACACCCAAGCCCCAATCCCTTTAATTTCCATACCCCAAACCCAATCAACCCCAACCCTTTTTTTTTCCCTAACCTTTTTTTTTTTTTTTTTTTTTTTTTTTTTTTTTTTTTTTTTTTTTTTTCTCCCGCCCCCCCTCCTTTCTTTTTTTTTTTTTTTTTTTTTTTTTTTTTTTTTTTTTTTTTTTTTTTTTTTTTTTTTTTTTTTTTTTTTTTATTTTTTTTTTTTTTTTTTTTTTTTTTTTTTTTTTTTTTTTTTTTTTATCTTTTTTTATTTTTATCTCTAAAATATATTTTTTTTTTTTTTTTTTTTTTTTTTTTTTTTTTTTTTTTTTTTTTTTTTTTTTTTTTTTTTTTTTCTATTTTATTTTATTTGAATTAGCCCGCCAATTTCTTAAACAAAGAACAGCTCAATTTTTTGCTGTTGCCTGGTCAAACAATTTCCGCTCCGACAAAATTTCGAGCGTCTGAGTACCTTGCTTTAAATCAAATACACAAAAATAAGGGATAAAAGGGTCCCAATTTTCCAAAAAGTTGCTTATGAAATTTTTGCAGTCTTATAAATAAAGAATAATGAATGGAATGAAGAAAATGTTATCATTTCTTTCTTACGAATTGCCACTTCATTTTGCCTTCTATTTCTGTCATTTCTTAAAACTGATCAAACACGAACCAAAAGATTTTGGTATTTTTTTAATAAAGTACTCATGACTCGTTAAAGTACTCGTCACTTCTTCTTCTTGATTGGCCCGATGCATGCATCACAACCGTTCGACGGTCTCGGCCGCTGCCAACAATGTCCGCCAGTCGCTTCTGCTCCGTGCGAGCTGGGACCAATTGGTCAAACCAAGCTTGGCAAGGTCTGCCCGAACCTGGTCATCCCATCTCAGTCGAGGTCTCCCCCCGCCTGCCTCTTCCTCCGAAGTCAGCCGCCTTCGAATAATAAGCTTTCCTTACTGGAGCTTCTTCGTCCATCCTGGTGACATGTCCTAACCAGCGCAGCCGCTGTTGCTTTATGCGCTTGACCAGACAGGTGTCCCCATAGAGCTCATACAGTTCGTCATTATTTCGAATGCGGAAAACATCGCCAACTTTTAAAGGTCCATAAATCCTCCGAAGAATCTTTCGTTCAAACACGCCAATCGCCGCTTCATCCGCTGCTGTCATTGTCCATGCTTCTGCGCCATATTGCAGGACTGGGATGATTAGCGACTTGTATAGGGCTAATTTTGTTCTTCGCTTGAGGTCTCTGCTCTTGAGCTCTCTACTTAGCCCGTAGAAGCATCGGTTTGCAAGAGTGATCCTTCTTCGGATTTCCAGACTGATGTTGTTGTCGCTGGTTATCGTCGTTCCGAGGTAAACAAAATCCTCAACAACTTTAAAGTTGTATTCTCCCATTGTAACAAATTGTCCAAGACGCAAGGACTTTTTGTCCGCGGATACAAGGTATTTCGTCTTGTCCTCATTCACCGCTAGACCCATCAGTTCTGACTGCCTCTCAATCTCTGAAAACGCCCTGCTTACCGCCCGTTCGTTTTTGCCGATGATGTCGATATCATCGGCATATGCGAGTAGCATTAGATCTTTATGAATAAAGGCGCCCGTTCTGTTGGCATGTGGGCACTGGCGCAGTATATATTCCATCAGTAGATTGAAGAAGTCGCACGATAAGGTATCGCCCTGCCTAAAACCTCTCTTGGTATCAAATGGTTCGGAAAGGTTCTTTCCTATTTTGACGGAGCTTTGTGTACTTCTCAACGTCATCATGCAAAGACGGACGTACTTTGCTGGTATACCAAGGGTAGACAAGGCTTCAAAAAACCTTGACCTTATCGGCGTGTCGAAGGCTGATTTATAATCAACAAATAGATGGTGTGTGTTGATGCCTCTCTCATAGGTCTTCTCCAGGATTTGTCGTAATGTGAATATCTGGTCTGTGGTGGATTTACCAGGTCTAAAGCCACACTGATAAGGTCCAATCAGTGTGTTAATAAGCGGCTTAAGACGTTCACAAATAATGCGCGACAGAACCTTATATGCAATGGGAAGGAGACTGATCCCGCGGTAGTTGGCGCAAACTGCAGGGTCTCCTTTTTTAAAGATTGGGCATAGAACACTTAAATTCCAATCGTCGGGCATGCTTTCGTCAACCCATATACGGCAAAGAAGTTGGTGCATGCACCTTACCAATTCTTCCCCTCCAGCCTTGAACAATTCAGCGGGCAGCTCATCAGCGCCAGGTGATTTATTGTTCTTTAGCCTTTGTATGGCTAAGCAGACTTCCTGTTGGGTCGGCGGGTCTATCTCTATGTTGTCGATTGGCGGCATCGCTACTTCTCTAGAGGCGGCATCATGTTCGTCATCGCCTCCCAGTAGGTTGGAGAAGTAGCTTCTCCATTTGTTAAGCGCCACTTGCGGATCGGTGACCAGATTCCCGTGTTCGTCTTTGCATTGTGCGACTCTGGGCTTAAAACCTTCTGTTAATTGCTTAATTTTTGGTAAAATTTTCGAGTCTCACTCATGCCGAATAACATCTCGACTTCCTCGCGCATGCGCCTTTCCTGCTCGCTCTTTTTCCTTCTAAAGAGGCGCTTCCGCTCTTTCTTTTTCTCCCGATATCGCTCATTAACAGCCCGCGTTGCTCCCGACTGCAGAGTTCTCCTGTAGGCTGCGTCTTTTTCTGCAGTAGCAAGTCGGCACTCCTCATCGTACCAAGTCCGACTTCGAGGGGACTCGGAGTACCCGAGTATCTCCTTGGCAGCCGTACTCATGGAGTGTGATATACGATTCCACTGTTCGCATATATCGGAAGAAGATGGGGAGGTTTCCCTGAGCAGTTGGGCGAGTTTGGCTTTGTAGGCTTCAGAGGTCCCTTGTGAATGCAGCTTCTCGACGTTTAGCTTTCGACGTGTGCCAGAGCGTGAGGCATTTGCCACACTGAGCCGCGTGCGTACCTTGGCTGCAACCAGGTAGTGATCCGAGTCTATGTTGGCTCCTCGAATCGCACGCACGTCTAGTACACTCGATGAGTGCCTTCCGTCGATCACAACGTGATCAATCTGATTTCGTGTTCGTTGATCAGGGGACTTCCAGGTCGCCTTATGGATGTCGAGGTGTTCAAATCTCGTACTACTTATGACCATGTTCCGGCCTGCAGCAAAGTCTATTAGCCTCTCTCCGTTACCGGAGGTTGTTTCATGAAGGCTAAATCGTCCGACTGTCGAACCAAAGACTCCTTCTCTCCCGATTTTCGCGTTAAAATCGCCTAGCACGATCTTTATGTCGTGATCGGGGCAGCGCTCGTATAGTTGTTCCAGGCGCTCATAGAATTCGTCTTTTGTCGAGGTGTCCTTGTCTTCTGTTGGCGCGTGTGCACAGATAAGACTAATATTAAAATATTTTGCCTTAAGTCTAAGCGCGGCAAGCCGCTCATCAACTGGTGTAAAGCTGATGACTGAGTGGAGTAGTCTATCACTCACTGCAAAGCCGCACCCAAACTCGTGCTTGGAAACATGCCCGCTGTAGTATATCTCCCAGGGAGGTGGTCTCGGTTTTTTCTTCTCTTTTGGTAGCTCTATTTTCTTGTTCCCATATCCAATCCATCGCATTTCTTGGAGTGCAGTAACGTCCGATGAGTATTTTTTGAGGACTTTCACCAAGTCGATATCATCACCCTCTCTGTTGAGGGTACGTACATTCAGGTGCATATCCTCAAATCGTGGTCCTTAAAACGTTTGCGTGGGTCGTCGTCAGGGGGGGTCCGTATCCGAGGCATTGTAGTTGCAGTTTTCATTGGTGGTGATTTTTACGGTGGTGGGTACCAAACCCGACGCACTAACCCTATATATTATACCCTGTAGGGAAGGGCGGGTCGCCGCTCACGTTAGTCAGCAGCAATGCGGGTGCATTGCTACTGCTTACGGTGGTCACCACGAGGAGGTGTGAGTCGACTTGGGACGTAGTAAGCCAGGATCACACTGGGTTCGCCAAGTTGAACCGATCAGCAGCTTTACCTGACCACATACGCCCCCATTAGGTCCAGAAGATCTATTACTAGAAGTTCTGAACGACCACTAAAAGCATGCAGCCAAAGAAAGTAACATTTTTCAACGCGACACACATTACTCGTTATGTTTGGTGGAAAGGGATCTCGATCATACGTTAGACCTCCAAGGAACACAGAATGCAAACCCCAGTACACCACAAAAACAATTAAGCATGGAGGGTGTAGTGTAATGGTATGGGCCTGCTTCTCCTACTATGGAGTAGGTCCAATACATTGGATAAAAACCATCATGGATCAGAACGAGTACGTGAATATCATGGAGACAGTAATGCTACTCTTTGCAGAATGCGAAATGCCGCTCGTATGGGTCTTTCAAAAGGACAATGACCCCAAACATACCAGCAAGAAAGCAAAGGAATGGTTCAGGGCAAACTTTGTGAACTTTTTAAAGTGGCCTGCTCAGTAGCCTGACCTGAATTCCATCGAAAATATGTGGTCCGACGTCATGAAGGCAGTTGCTGCTTCCCAGCCAACCACTATCGGATCATTTTGGGTAGAAATTACAGAGTCCTGGTCGGGTTTTAAAGCACATTTGCTTTCCAAATGCAAACCTGTCAGCTCCCAGGAACACCGGGAACTTGGGCACAGCTGCTTCCTCAGCAGCTTAATCTCGCCAGGATAAACCAAGCGATAGCTGATGCGTGCCCCCCCTCACCTTACAATAAAAGTTAAGAGAGCTTTTGGGTAAGCCAAATGCCCTATTCACTCTAATGGCCTATTAAATGTAACGCCTCACAGGACCTCCAGGTAATGGCCTCTAATAACAAAGCAAACAAAGATGGAAGCGCTTTAAAATGTTTGACCCGCTGGAACCAAATTCATAGTCAAGTCAGAGACCATGAAGTGTGTGGTCAGCCTCTGCTTTTGCTGTTGCCTTCTGGCTCTGGCCACTAGCCAGCTAAAACCTTTGGACGGAAGTGTTGAGGACTCTCAATATATAATTCAAGTTATCGACTTTCTCGATCGTGTTCGCACCTTCAGAAACTTTATCACCTTTTTTGGTGAACAAGAAATGTCGAATCAAGGCTCCTCGCTTCAAAAAACCATAGTGGACACCTTTCAGCGTCCAGTGATTGTGGCAGGGTCGGATATCAAGCAGCTGCATGGGATTATTACCCACCACAATTTGGCCATTGTTTTGTTAAATGGACTAGCGGATCCCATTCTCAAGGTGGTGGATGAAACGCTTTTTGGACTTCATCAAATGCCGGTGCTGTTTGTCTACGAAACGGAAAATGATGACCTGATCAAATCCTTCTGGGACTGGTGCTGGGATCGCCGCTTTTTGCATGCTGTGCTGATCTCTAAGGACAACTCGCGGTCTGAAGCTTGGACATCTACTATTTGGCATGAAAAGGCCATTGTGAAGCTGCCCGAGTCCTATTGGGTAAGCTCTGATCCAAATAACTGGCGCTGGAAACACAATTTTAGTCTTCACAAGTTTCTGGTGCCTGTTTTTGACGATGTGCCGCATGTTTTTATGGTGAGTTTATGGCAGAAGTGGGAATACACCTTAAGATTGACGGTCTGAATGGCTTTCCAGTACAATTCATCAAATCAGATCAGATTGGGTGGCGTTGCAGGCAATGTTCTCGGTGAGTTTCTTCGCTATTTAAATGCCACCATGGAAGTTGTGCCGCTGCCGGGCCCAGATGATTATTACGAGAATGTGCGCCGATTGGCTGGCAACCGTCCCATTGACATGGTCGTCAACTTGGTGGAGAGCAAAAATCTCTCCGATTTTAGCCAGCTAATAGCCACCTCGAGGATCTGTCTGATTGTGCCTCATAGAAGACCAAAGCCGTCGCACTCCTATACTGTATCCATTGAGAAACAATCGGTTCGAAATGTCCGCGTCTTTTTCGTAGTCTCCTATACAGCCATAAAACTCTTGGCCAATCGTCGTCAGTCGCTGTTCAGAGCTCTGGAGTCCAGCGTGGAGTCTTCAATTGGCATGACCCTCCCCCATAGCCAATTGAATGGCCTACGCCTGGCTGAAAAATTTGTGGAGATCTCCATGCAGTGGTTCATTCTGTGTTTCGGCAGCATCTGGAGTAGCCATTTGACCACACGCCTTACCTCGGGCATGCACGAGCCAGACATACACAATGTTGAGACCCTGCTGGCGAGTGGTTTGCCCATCATGATCGCCAGCAATGCCACTAAGCAGTTGTTCGAGGAAAATCGTCTATCTGAACTGAAAGATCGGTTAATCATGGTCAGCCCCCGTGAACTGGAGCAAAACGTAAATAACCTAAACACCAGCAATGTCTATGTGATGGACAACACTAATTTCCAAAGAATTGAGTACATTCAAAAGAAGCTTAGGTATCCGAAACTGAAAATGGGCACCAAGGATCTCTGCACGGCGCAACATTTTTCATATTGGCCAATCTCCATTGGGTCCCCGTTCAGAATACTGATCAAAGAATTCTTCGTACAGATAAAGGAAGTGGGCTTACTGAAGAAATGGATCCAAATGGGCGTAGAACAGGCTTACTTTACACAGATGACCGAAGATCCTGTTTCCTATTCAGCATTATCCCTAGACTTTTTTCGAAATATCTTTTTGTTATATCTGGTTGGAATTTTACTGGCTGGCTTTGTGTTCTTCATTGAGTTGTTGTTAAAGCGCAACTAATTTATTAATGATACGAACGGAAAATGAAATGGTTCAGTAAGGCCGTGAAAGTCAATGCACACTGGTTTTTGTACTCTTGCCCAGAAGTTTGCAACGCATATTTCCGACCCTAGAAACAAGGGCGTAGCCAGCTTTCCCATCCGAACTTTTCTTCAATATTTCTTTAAATATATTTTTCAACATTAAAAAATCTAGATCAAGATGCATTTGATATGAAATGAGAAACAATCTTCAAAAGAATCTCGGAAAACTTAAGTTATAATTAAAAAAATTAATTTTTTGGAACAAAATCGATGATTAAGAGCCCCCCCTTGGCTACGCCCTTGCCTAGAAACTATATATATTCTTGATCAGGGCGACGAGCTGAGTCGATTTAGCTTTGTCCGTCTATCTGTCCCTCTGTCTGTTTCTACGTAAACTAGTCTCTCAGGGACTAACCAAGTTGCTCCGCCGTTTACCTAACGACATTCTCAGTGTACCTTTGGCACAGAGTATAAAAACCAGTGTGCAATGTGCTATATTATACATAATATAAGTTCCCAGCTTAATGATTCAATAATAAAAAAAAATTCGCTACAGACATAAAAAACTTCATATAAACAGCTTTATAAACTTAAACTTTGTTGTGGGTTTACATTGTTCAAATTTGGTCTCTTTTTACATTTGTTCAAAATTAACCAAAAGTTGCTATTTACATGCCTTAAATTTATGTAGCCCATTCATATTTTTATACACTTGAAAAGTGTATTATAATTTTGCCCAGAAGTTTGCAACGCATAGAAGGAATCATCTCCGACCACATAAAGTTATATATTCTTGATCAGCATGACGAGCTGAGTCGATTAAGCTTTGTCCGTCCGTCTGTCCGTCCGTCCGTCTGTCCGTCTGTCTGTTTCTACGCGAACTAGTCCCTCAGTTTTGGAGCTATCGAGCTGAAACTTGCACAGAGTCTTCTTCTCCTCCGTCTTCCGTCTGTCGTTTCTACGCGAACTAGTCCCCAGTTTTGGAGCTATCGAGCTGAAACTTTGCACAGAGTCTTTTTTTGGTCCTGCTAATATGTCGGAACTGACCGGATCGGATGACTACTTCTTGTAGCTGCCGTACAAATGTTCGTTCGGAATATGGATTTTAGTAAGAAAAACTGTTTTGTTCTCAATATTACTGCTCTCAAACACAGTCATGGGTAATATGTAATGCTTTTAAGCTGATCTGCGAAGTTTGGTCGAAGTCGCTAACCGTTGAGACAAGCTATTTCAAGTGTATCAAAACTTCACAGACGAGTTAGCTTTGCCTTTCTCGTCAAAATTAAATGTTGGTATTAAAAAAAAAAGTTTCTTCATGTAATTAATTAACAGGTAAAACTTTTTGAAATGCATTTGGTGGCATTTATAGGTTAAGGTGTTTTTTTTTTGGTGGCTCCTTATCAAAAAAATCAGTCTATTCGAATTGATTGCTTCATTCAAATGATTCATCATTAATTCCTTCATCTTCAAACAACTCTTGCAAATCATTAAATGCCATGTCGTCTAAACCTTCACCTTCAATGAATGAGCACGGTCCAATATATCCTGGAATCCACATTTTGGCACTTCTATTTCATGGCTTTTAACACCCTCTGGTCATAATTTCCTCCAGCATCTATTTAATGGTGACACCGTAATCTCTTTTAAAGATAAGTCTACCAACTCAAGTATTTTTATAAAAAAATTTTAAAAAAAACATTTTTTAAACCAATTTATTTTTTTTTTTTTTAAAAAAAAATATAGTGTGTGTGTTAATTCTTAAAAGTGCTAATTATACCTTTAAGCCGGGTATCCAGCACCGCGGAAACTAAAAATTCCTGTCAAACTTCATATAAAAAAAACTGTGGCAGGAATTTTTAGTTTGCCTTTTCGTTTCTTGTGTATCCAGCAACATGAACGTAATCCACAGTTTCTTATCGATAGTTGGCATATCGATAGCGTGTGTGGATGGAGAGAACAGCTGATACACAGCGCAGGAATATATTGCCAACAATTATTTTGGATGTGATGAGCGAAAATTTTGGGGGGAATGCTTTTATGTTTTTTTATTATGAGCTGTCATATGGCTGGGGAACCATCAGCGTGCCCAAATTGGTAGGGGATGGTGCCAAAGGCACACTTATGCCAAATTGATGAGGCCGCCAGAGGGATGCTGTCTATAGCCAAAAAGGTCGAAAAGATGTCGTTGTTTAAGACGCCTTCTCAATCTGTGTGTCGCCAGATCATAGGCAAATCTGTTGGAGTGGTGGTCATGATTCCTGCTGGTGTGCATATTGGTTTGGGCGCATAATGGCAAAGCGTCCACACCGCGGTATATATGTATGTAGTTGCACCACATAGAAGACTCTAGTTTCTTGAGGGCAGTGGATCATGCCGTTCCCCATAACAGGATCGCCCAGATAAACCGCTACTAGGACTAAGAAGCCAATGGAGCTCCAAGGAGCCGTAGCTATTGCCCGAGTCATATGGTCTTTCCCGGTCAACCGGCGGTCCAGAGACATGCCAAGGTACCGCGGTATCTATATACGGGACTCTTGATCCTAGGAGTCGCATTTAAGTAATTTTCGAATGGTATTGGTTATGTTCCAGCGGTTCGACCAGCGACCAAAACCAAGGTACCGATCCGGCCACAAAATCCCTAATATAAGTGCGAATGAATTTAGGCATCCTACGATGAGAGACTTTATTTGATTGGCATACAACCAAGAGGTCATACTACTTTAGAGAAGATTGCATTATAAAGTAATTTGTTAGCAACATGTTGCAGTGATGTTTTGTGCTACCGGGACACACTGCAAAGTGTCATCGGTTTATCATCCCCAAGTATAAAGTGTATAGCACATACTCCGAGCAGCATGCTTCCTCCAGAAAATATTATTTGTATTTTTTTAAATTTATTTAAATTCAAATAACAGCTGATTGATCAGAGTGACCTTCCACCTGTTAGGTGCATGGTCACACTGTTTTAGTTGTGTTCCACACACACAAGAAATAAATAGCAAGTTCCTGACAGGAATTTTCCGCGGTGCTGGATACAGGCCTTTAGGTGGGAAAAATTTTGTTTTTAAATTCGGATGGCCCGATTTTTTGTGCCTTAAAGGCGGGAGCTACTTTTTCATTCTTTGATAAAAAAAGTTCGATTTGGCATTTTTTTGCCAGCAAAGTCCAGTTTCATCAGCATTGAAAAATTGGTCAGGCAAGAATTAGTCTTCTGTAATAAACCCCTGAATTTCTTCTGGGTATGTGGTAGCAGCTCCATAATCGGCCGATGCTACGAACGGAGAACTGTTTTTTTTTTAATTTTTCGAACCATCCATTACTAGCAACGACTATGCTGGAAGAAAGCTCACCATTTTCCTTGAGCAGTTCATAAGTCCTGAGTGACTTTTCATGAATGATCCTCCGATACAATTCTGAGTCGGTACCTTAATGCTGCAGCAACATAAAAGGAAAGCCACGTCCAATTTGCTCCATTAAGTAGTTCCAAGAACATATCTCTTCCAAAAACTGTTTCCCCCAAAGTACAAATGCCTCGTCTCTGCTAAAATGGGACAGTCGACAAGAAAGTGAATCATGTCCTCACGCATCCAAAGCCATGGTGTAATAATATAAGATGAAACCGAGCGAGAAAACGGTCTCTCTGTTTGTAGGGCCAGTGCAGTGTTGCCGTTTTAGCAGTTTTCCTGACAGATCTGTTAGGTTTTTAACGGCTTCAGCAGGAAAAAATTGAAAACAGCAGCTATCAGGAAATCTGTCAGGTTTTGGTCAATCCCATCATTTTTTTTGTCAGTTTTTTGAACATGTTTAAATGGTTTAAGTATGCTTCAAATTTTCATCAAATTTAGTATTTCTTTTAGTATTAATGATACATGCAACCTTCTTGTTATCACACTTAGAGGTTACAATCGCTATGCAGCAGACGGTCGCGACGCTCACAATGCACACGAGGCAGAAAGTAGAGAAAATAGACACTTTTTCTGTTGAAAATGTATTGCGACAAAAAAAGGACCCAATAACGTCAATTTTGCAGCTTTTTAAAATGCCATCATATTCTATAGAAAATATTGTTTCGCAATATAATATGGTCCATTTTACTGAATGGACAAACACCGATAGCACAATCGAATTTTGGAGTGAGGTAAAAATATACAAAGATTCGGCAGGAAATAATCCTTTTAAGGAATTGGCAACATTTGCTATTAATATGATGTCATTGCCGTGGTCAAATGCAGAGGTGGAACGCGTATTTAGCCAAGTAAACTTGGTTAAAACGAAGTTGCGAAACCGTATTCAAATAAAAACTCTGAATGCAATTTTAAGTACCAGGTAAGTAATTATTAAAATAGATTTATAAATTATTTCTATTTCCTATTTGGTTTCTTAGGTTTGGTCTACGACGGCAAGATGCCTGTTGCCATAATTATCAGATACCGGAAAAGTATCTAAAATTGATTAAGTCAAACGAATCCTATGATTCAGAAAATGTCGATGAAAATGAAAAAATTTATTGACAATATAATTAGAGATTTAGAATGTAATGAGTAATAAATTATCTTCATAAAATGAACTAAAACTTTTTTGTCATGTTTTCTCACTTTTATACACTTGAAAAGTTTGGGAATCTTACCCTTATATATATTCTTTCATTTTTTTATCTTTCCCCCCCTCTTCCCCTCTTCCCCCCTCCTCCGTCCGTCTTTTCGTCTTTTCTTTTTTCTCCCCCTTTTCTCTTTTTTTTTATTTTTTCTCCTCTAATATTTCGACCTCTACTTTTATGCATAAAATGTTCGTTCGAAAATGTTTTTATAAGAAAATTTTTGTTCTCAATATTACTGCTCTCAAACAAGTCTGTAATATGTAATGTTTTTAAGTGATCTGCGATTTGGTCGAAGTCTCTAACTATTTATTATCAAAACTTGGTACAGACGAAGTTAGCTTTGCATTTCTTTTTTGTCATTTTTTGGGAACAATCTGTCAGTTTTTTGCGCGCAACTGATGGCAACACTGGGCCAGTGGGCCAGTTCGTTGTGACATGGAGCAAAGAATATTAGAGAGAAAGGTTGCTCAGTCGACACCGCTTTTGTCAGAAAATTGTCAGCTGTTCGCTCTCATTTACGCTCTCTAGATACTTTTTGGTCAGCTGTTCTCTCTCTCTGGATACATTTGGGTTATGGTCGTCTCACTCTAACCACAGTGATTTCCTACTGGCACCTTGAAGTATCTTTTTGGGCACTATAAGTATCTTTTTGGGCACTATCGTTTAGCACCAACAAAATTGAGAGGCAGCGCAAACGTTCTCTCTAATTCTAATTGCTCCATGGTTGTGAAGGCTTGAAGCGAAATGTTGGGTGCGGACAAATTTTTCTATGTTTTTGTATGTATGTGTAATTGTGTTCTTTTTGTTTTATTTGCTGGTTTTAGTGTCAAATGTCAAGAATTTGTGTAATTTGCCGCAAATCGTTTGCGCGAAGCAACGTTAAGCTCATATAGTACGTATTTTTATTTAGGAAGAGTCTTTAGGCATTTGTATTAAGGAAAATACTAGAGTTTTCAAAAATTATTTTGAACCGGTCGACTGGAAAACGACTACGTCTAAAGACAAAGCACCTAAACGCGGACAGTTGATGCCAAGTACGGGAAAATAGGAAGCTTAAGAAAGAACTAGAGGAGTCCAAGGTCCTACAAGAAACTTCTTTCTACTCTCTACGATTTTTACGTAGAACCAGCTAAGAAAGTTAAAAACAAGGAAAAAAGGTTTTATGGAGTTCGGCTGATATCTCATACGGCCTATTTCTGCATGCTGCTGCTCCTCGAGTATACAATCATTTATATCCAAAGGGTTTCCCTTTGCACAGCCTCACAACACTCCAAAGGTGGATGCGAAAAATAAATATACAACTCCCCCCCAAATTCAACTTACAAAAATTAACAAACACTAAACAAAGCAAGCCATCCCTTTCTATTTCAAGCATACATCCACTGGCCCTCGGCAAATGCTGACGACTTCACCTTATATTATTACACCATGCCCAAAGCGAGCAGTTTCCAGTCCGTACATGTGGTATGAAATTTAGTGCCAGGATCTCAGCACAACTTGTTAAATGTCAGTCTGTAAACCATGGAGCAAAGAATATTAGAGAGAACGTTTGCGCTGCCTCTCAATTTTGCTGGTGCTAAACGATAGTGCCCAAAAAGATACTTCAAAGTGCCAGTAGGAAATCACTGTGGTTAGAGGGAGAAGACCATATCCCAAATGTATCCAGAGAGAGCGAACAGCTGACGATTTTCTGACAGAAGCGGTGTCGACTGAACAACCTCTTTCTCTAGTATTCGTTGCTCCATGGTGTAAACAAACCTTGTGAGCGAAGCATCTCCGCGGACGAATTTTTTTGTGTTCAGAAATTCATTACTCTCTCGCTCTCTTTTGTACTCATTTTGACACATATAAGGAGTTGTGAGAGAGCAAACGCGACTTACCTGGTTAAGTATATCTTGCACACAATCTTTTCAATCAAATGACAGCAACGCACTGAAACTGTGGAATCCCGACAAGAGAGCACACTGAGAGAGCGCCAGACGACCATATTCGTGATGAGTGCTTAGTTTTTATGGTGCTTTGATTAACGGATTTAACATGCCGCGATGGTATTTTTCTTCTTTGTCCCCGCGGGCAACAATTTTAGTGAGACTACATACAGCCTTCAATTCGTCGATTAAAGTCACTTAAAGCAGCGGTTGTTCGCAGTCAAAGGCCGGCTGTACAGTAGACGGAACTATTTCGACTTTTATTACTTCATCATGTAAACTGTGAGATTCTTAGCTGGCAACATTTGAAAATATTTTTTCATATAAATTTTAAGTTTTTGCTCAAAACGTTTAAAAAAACAAACCTCAAACCCCATAACGGAATTTGCTGCTTACCATTGGCGGCAATTTTAAAATTGAAATTATTTGCGCGCCAACTAATAGCTGTCAGCTGTTCATGCAGTGGCATTGGCAGCACTGCTCGTGACTGGCTCGTGAGCCATAGGCGGTCATACTGCAGTTTGTATGTCACTAACGCGACTAGTGCTACTATTTTCGAGATTTTGTTTGTCAACAGGCCCCTCGCCCACCCTCGCCCACAACCAGCAACGAGTGTGGTCACACTAGGAAAAGTGTAAAGTTCGGACAACACGTAGAGTGCAAGCCCAGCCAAGAATCAGGCTGAAAGTGACAGTCGAAGTGCTTAACCCAGCGAAGAAAACAAATCCAAAACAAAAGGAATTATTTTTCACCTAGAGACACGCATTCGCACCCAGACTCACACCCACACCCACACAGGCACAACACAGTCTTGCAAACAATTCCTTTTCATTATTTTTGTTTTGCGAAATCCAATACGAAGGCCAGCGCAAAGCTCCAACAGCTCCAAATGCGTTAGATATTGGACTGCCATTGCCCTCGCTTCGATTCGATTCAACGAACGTCATCGAGCTCAAGAATTCTCGTATATTTTGTGCATAGTCACGCCGCCTCAGCCAGAAATCGTAATCGGAGAGCCATGTCTATGCGCACGAAGGTGCTGGGTCTGGTGGACGTCATGATGCGGGTGCCACCCGTTATGGTCATCGACGAGATACTCAAAATCGGCCTGGGCCTGCCCACGCGACTGTATCCCGACAAGGGTCTAACAGGTGGCGACACAACAACAGATCATGGAGATCAGGCCGCTGCAGCAGCATCCTCACCAGATGGAAACATCGACACATTTGCCAGCATCAAGGCCTACTTCGGTCTGGGCAGTGACGAGGCGGAGCAGGTCAGTGCAGCAGCCGCCACCACACAAGCCGTCCTGGAGCAGACGATAGAGAATGCGTCGAAGTCCGCTCAGACGGGGGGCATGCTAAGCAACGGTTTCAATGCCCTGATGGATGAACTGTCCCATAATGACACACTGGCCGATATACTCAGCATAACGACCGTCAAATTTGTGATTTGCCTGCTGGGTGAGTGAACCGAATCTTATCACCTGCTCGGCTGTACCTTAACCCCGTCTAACTTTTTAGGTTTTTTGTCGGCTGCCTGCATTTTCATGCTTTGGACCAGGCATCTGGTGATGGTGTACATGTTTCTTACCTCCCTCGGTCTCACCTTCCTCTCCTATTGGTCCAATGTGAGCGCATTGGCTCTAATGGAGCGCAGTCCTTGCATACTGGAGGATTTGTTGTCATTAAATGCCACTCGACTGTTGGATTCGGGTGGTATTGTGATTTCGCTGGCTCCGCATGTGATTGCCCAATGGTTTATGGGCATGCTCTTTGCCTATATACATTTGGGCCCTCGATACGCTTGGCTGCAGAAATCCATGCCCATAATCTTCACTAGTCCCATATTAATGGCCATGCTGCCGCTGCCGCCGCGTTTGCTGGGGCACTTGCCAGTGATAGCCGGCCTAACGCCCTTCATACTGACCAAAATAACGTTGCTGCACAGCGCCATGGAGGCCAGTCGAACGGTGTACAATGGCTATCAGTATGCCATGAATTTTGTGTCCAATTTTGGACTGTCGGCCTTGATTGAGAACGAATGGCAGCGACTGAATGTGCCCAATGTTTTGCGTATGTTTTGGACCATAAGGTGAGTTTGTTGATCTTTAGAATCAAAGTTAAGAAATTTGGCTGACTTTTTGAAGGCAATTCGAATTTTAATACTTCTTTATTGAAAATTTTCGCCTGCGCCGGCACTTTCATAAAAACTCACCTCCGAAAAATGTACATCATTGACTATCATTTTTGTTGCTGGGTGGATACAGCAGTCCAATTGCCGGGAAAATATAATGAATCCTGTCTTTGGGATTTGGGAACCGTTTGTGAAACATAAATTGTACTAAAAATCTGAGATAATGATCTTAAGCCCCGAATACACCACACAAATTTTTGCGCAAAATGCTAATGTGTGTTAGTGAAATATGTACCTCATTTCGTGCGTGTGACACATACACCCATATTTCACTAACACACATTAGCGTTTTGCGCAAAAATTTGTGTGGTGTATTCGGGGCTTTAATGATTAATTCTGCCTTAACGTCCCGTCATCAATCTGAAATGATTGTGGATCTTTCAGCTTTATTATCTTTAACCATTTTCAAAAGAGTTTCCTTTCCACGCTCTGCCACCGAAATTATAAAGAATTTTTAAATCTATCAAAAATCCACTGACCCTCCACAACCCGGACACAATTATATTTGCGCTTCCCTTAAGACGTTTTTATACCCTTGCAAAGGGTATTATAATTTTGCCCAGAAGTTTGCAACGCATAGAAATATTCATTTCCGACCCTATAAACTATATATATTCTTGATCAGGGTGACGAGCTGAATCGATTGAGCTTTGTCCGTCCGTCTGTCTGTCCGTCTGTCTGTCTGTTTCTACGCAAACTAGTCTCTCAGTTTTAAAGCTATCGAGCTGAAATTTTGCACAGAGTCTTCATTTTACTGCACACTGCTACCAACCGACCGGATCGGATGACTATATCTTATAGCTGCCATAGGAACTATCGGTCGAAAAGTGGGTCTTTGTGAGAAAAACTTTTTTGTTTTTAGTGTTAACGTCTCCCACTTCAGCGATTATTAATATTATACGCTTTTATATAGATTTAAAAGTTTTGGTCAAAATCGGATGACCATATCTTACAGCTGTCATAGTAACTATCGGTCGAAAAGTGGGTTTTAATGAGAAAACCTTTTTTGTTTTTAATGTTAACGTGTCTCACATCAGCGATTATTAATATTATACGCTTTTATACAGATTTGGAAGTTTTGGTCAAAATCGGATAACTATATCTTATAGCTGCTATAGGAACTATCGGTCAAAAAGTGGTTTTTATTTAGAAAAATTGTTTGTTTTAATGCTGGCGTTCTTAAACTCTGATTTATTAAAACATTTGCAAGGGTATAAAAACTTCGGCAAAGACGAAGTTAGCTTGGCCTTCTCGTTCCAGTCTATAATTGACTGCCTGGCCCAGCACTATTCGTCTTACAGAAACTTTAAAAGTTTAAAACGAAAACAACTAGTATTTAAAATTGGCCTCAAAAAAGATAATTTTACCCTTTAAACGTACAGTAACCAATTATACAAAAGTTGCAATGTGCTTGGTGGACAGTTTGGAATCAGCAAAAACGGTGTTTGTGCAGATACTGTCAAATAAGTTGCACTGTTTTTTAACTTCTTTCTGTTCCCCTTTGTTAAAGCAGGACAATTTTTTCGGCACAGAAAAAATAGTTGGTTGCCCTTTTCTGCTATATACAATATTATTTTTTTTCCCCCATAGAATTCAATTGTGGCGCTTTAAATAGTTGATGACTTCTTAAAGTCCATATTCTAGACAATTACCCGAAGCTAAAATTTCCGAACCTTAAGAATTGCTACATTTTCGTTCGAACCCCTAAACCGGCACTCTGGAAACGGTCCGCGAACATTTTGAAAATTTTGTAAGTTTGGATTGTCAAGGATAGATGGCAAAGATTGAAAGCTCTAAAATATTGGCGAAAATTATTCAATTTTTGAACACGGGTAAATAGATATATGGTGAAGATCAAAAGTTCAAAAAAATCTCCAAATATTAAGGAAGCCAAATCTTAGGAAAATAAAAGCCGGATATCAAAAACTGGGGTATTCAAAACTAAGAAAAGATATTTAGGAAAAGAAAAATGGGAGATCCATTATTCCCCAAAATTAGGAACACAAATAGCCCGACGCGCTTCGCTGCGCCTTCAACAGTATGCTCTTTGCTGATGGCTTTTTCCTCCAACTCCCACCCCCATCCCTCCCATCCACTCTACATCCAATTCCACCCAGTTCCCACTCACTTTCCGCCACCATCCCGCCCACATCCCTCCCACTTCCCTCCCACTTCCCGCCCACATCCCATCCACATCCCACCCACTTTCCGCCACAATCCCGCCCACATCTCACCCACATCCCTCCCACTTCCCGCCCACATCCCATCCACATTCCTCCCACTTCCCGCCCACATCCCATCCACTTTCCACCTACAGTCCACCCACATCCCACCCACTTTACACCCAATTTCCCCCAGATCCCACTCACTTTCCGCCCACATCACGCCCACTTCCCGCCCACATCCCACCCGCATCCCACCCACTTCGCATCTGCATACCGCCCACATCCCACCTACATTTCTCCCGCATCCCACCCACTTCCCGCCACATTCCACTCACTTCACAACAACTTACCACCAACTTTCCACCCACTTCCAAAACAACAAACCACCCACATCCCACTCACATCCCATTCACTTCCCAGTGGGCATCCCGGCGACATTGAAAAATCACATTTTTAATTATTTCGTTCTCTGTCCTTACAAACCGAGTTTCAAGCCAATCGGAAGAAAAATAGTCTATTTGCATGCAGAATTTTCCGGGAGCTTTCCGACCGTCAGGTCAAATTTTCCAACTTCAGAAAATCACATTTCAAACTATTTCGAATTCTGTCCTTGCAAACCGAGTTTCAAGCCAATCGGGTGAAAAATTGTTTTTTCATGCAGAATTTTCCGGGAATTTTCCGACCGTTGGGTCAAATTTTCCAACATCAGAAAATCACATTTCAATTTATTTCGTATTCTGTCCTTACAAACCGAGTTTCAAGTCAATCGGATGAAAAATAGTTGTTTTCATGCAGATTTTTTCGGGAATTTTCCGACCTTTGGGTCAAATTTTCCGACATCGGAAAATAACATTTCAAACTATTTCGAATTCTGTCCTTGCAAACCGAGTTTCAAGCCAATCGGGTGAAAAATTGTTTTTTCATGCAGAATTTTCCGGGAATTTTCCGACCGTGGAGTCAAATTTTCCAGCATCGGAAAGTCACATTTCAAACTATTTCGTATTCTATCCTTACAAACCGAGTTTGAAGCCAATCGGATAAAAAATAGTTGTTGGCGGATTTTCCAAAATCGGAAAAACACGTGTCGAATTATTTCGCGTACTATGCTTACAAACCAAATTTCAAGTCAATCGGACGAAAAATAACATTTTTCCCATACAAACTTTTCCAACGCTTTTCCGACTTTTCCGGGTGAAATTTTCCTGAATTTTCTTTGCTATAAACCTCACGGAGCCCGAGAACTTTCCAACGAATGCAAAACCGTGGAAATCGGTTCGTGCGTTCTGGAGTTATAGCGTCAGGGAGGAAAACCGGACTTATTTTTATACACTTGAAAAGTGTATTATAATTTTGCCCAGAAGTTTGCAACGCATAGAAGGAATCATCTCCGACCATATAAAGTATATATATTCTTGATCAGCATGACGAGCTGAGTCGATTAAGCTTTGTCCGTCCGTCTGTCCGTCCGTCCGTCTGTCCGTCTGTCTGTTTCTACGCGAACTAGTCCCTCAGTTTTGGAGCTATCGATCTGAAACTTTGCACAGAGTCTTCTTTTTACTGCACGCTGCTAATATGTCGGAACCGACCGGATCGGATGACTACTTCTTGTAGCTGCCATACAAATGTTCGTTCGGAAAATGGTTTTTAGTAAGAAAAACTGTTTTGTTCTCAATATTACTGCTCTCAAACACGGTCATGGGTAATATGTAATGTTTTTAAGCTGATCTGCGAAGTTTGGTCGAAGTCGCTAACCGTTGAGGCAAGCTATTTCAAGTGTATGAAAACTTCGGTACAGACGAAGTTAGCTTTGCCTTTCTCGTTATATAATATTTAGATAAACCCCAAAATTGGGAAAAGTCAAAATAACCAATATTTAATAAACGAAAGCGTAAGTTAAAGTCGGCTCTAACCGACTTCAATATACCCGTTACTCATGAGAAGAAATGTTTAATAGCGTTCCTGTATTCCTGAGCGGTAACATCTGAAAAGTACGCAACATTTTTTAACTCCGCTATTTTATATCCGATCTTAATAAAAATTTCAGGGATTATAGTTATTGCGAATTTAAATTTGAACTCGATACCTTAAAAAATGTGGGAGTTATTAAACATTTTTTATTGTGGGGCCCGCCCACCAAAAATTTGAAACAAACGTGATCTGATTGCAGACAATAGGAGTCTACATGTCCAGTTTGGTGGCTCTAGCTCTTCTAGTTTCTGAGATCTAGATTTTCATACAGACAGACGGACAAGTCTATATCGTCTCGGCTGTTGATGCTGATCAAGAATATATATACTTTATATGATCGAAAATGATTCCTTCTGCCTGTTACATGCATTTGCTCGACTTTAGTATACCATTTTTACTCTACGAGTAACGGGTATAAAAATCGCTCGATCATATCGATCGCACTTGAAATATTCCGAGTCTTTATTCTTTTTAACAAACTGTATAAGAAAAGCCATTATAATAGACTTTGTCGTAAACTCGTTTATTATTTGGAAACTGTTCCATTTTTTATCAGGTCTGTTCCCGTCTCCGAATCCGATTAGTCGGAATTGGTAACAGTACTAATTTCTAAGAAACGATCAAAGATTTTGGTCGAATCTTTTTGCATTAAACAATTCCGATTCCGCATGATTTGATCGAAATCGAAAACGGGAACAGGCATGTATATTTTTGAAACCTTAATGAAACCAAACTCGAATGAATATATTTTTGGAGAATGAAATTTACCGTTAATATAGATAGACAGAAACACAAAGAGAATAAAACATAAATCAAAGCATCCTCAGATTTACAAAAATAAAGTATATGCATGAATAAATTTTATTGGCATTAATTTAAACCAGTGCTGCCCAAATATCATTTTTCCTATCCCGTGATAGAACTTGTAGCGTCCCAGCCGACACACTCATAAAATGAGAATATGTGTGCTCTATAAATGCACGCACACACATATGTGTGTTTGTTCCCTCTAGTACAGCGGATCGATTCTGAATCAACGTTTCATCGACGATTTTGGTGGTGACTCCCGTCGATTCCCCCTTGATACCCCCACAATGTGTTCGATTGACGTATTTTGCAAGGCGATGTCCGCCAAAGCCGTCAATGCAATGTATGCAGGGAAGGGACATAACCGATTCTCGTTCGACCCAATAGTATGCAGGCAAGGAACATAAGTGACGCTCGTTCGCTTCTTTGGTATGCAGGGAGGGAACATAAGTGACGCTCGTTCGCTACTTCGGTATGCAGAGAGCGATATTATCGATTCTGGTTCGCTTCTTTGGTATGCATTGAGAGATGCTTCTCTTTTGATGCCAATACCGCCCACATGCATATAATAAATATTGCACTTTAATGTAATTAATGAAATTTATTAATTTTGAATTAATTATAATATATAATTTTAAATTTATTATTATTAACATTATACATATTATTATGAAATTTATTATTATTAATTATTACTGTTAATCACATTATTATTACATTTAATCACATTATTGTTACTATTAATTTTATTAGTATTACATATATATAATAAATAATTGATATTATATATATTATTAATAATTATTATTATATATATTAATATTACATGTATTTTTATTAATTATTAGTATTATATACATTACTATTATATATATTATTATTAATTATTAGTATTATGAACATTATTATTTTAATTATTAATATTAGGTATTAGTATTTTACATATTATTATCAGTCATTGTTATTTTCTTCCGCCTTCCGCTTTTAGGTATTGTTTCTTATGGAAAGTTTTCTTTTGTGCCATAAGAGCGAGGCGCAGCTCCTCCTCCACATCGCCACTTGCGGAGTCCGGAATTGAGTCTGGAATAATATAAAGAAATAGGAATAAAATTTATAAATTTGTTTAACATTATTCCTTAAATATATTACCAAGAAGAGCACGGTCAAATTTGGGCAACGATTTGAGTCCTTTCTTTTGCTTTACTCCATGTATATTGTATTTCTCCACAATTGTCTCCGAAAGGATACGTGGCAATCCCTTTTTGATGCCCAACAGGAGCAAGAATTTTCTTCATTGCTGTCACCTGCGAAACAAAAATACAAAACTTATAAGAATATATGTATATCAATTGCATTCTAGCTGCTTATCTTACATATTTAAGTTGTGTTTCTGGGCTAATTGCTTCCTCCAGCCTCAGCAAATCCTCCCTTTTTCCAGAGGAAATATATTGGACAGCTCCTCAGAATTGCTCTTTTCAGATACAAGCTGCCGAATCAGCACAGTTTGATTTGCTATCTGGTCGGCCAGTAGCTTGATTTGATGTTGTTGTTTATTTACCAGGTCTCGAAAAATAAAAATATATTAATAATGTAAAAAATGTGTAAATAATTTTTTATAATTACCAATCAACGCATCGATTTTTTGGCTGCTCCTTTCTCATTGCAACAAATTATGCAAAACGCTCCTTTCAAACGCTTTCTGTCTGCTTCCAAGCGCCGCATGTGCCGTTCTCCAACCATATTATTTATTTTAATATTAACACTTTTGCTTAATAACAACAAATTAAATATCCACTTGTTCACACAATTAATTTCACTTAAATTGTCACCCGCTCGATGTGAAAACACGCGTGCCACAAATGTCAGCCAAAACAAGACAAAGGCAAACTGAAAAAATCAAAGCATAACAATCGATTAAAACACGCATTTTTTGTTGCACTTTCGATTCTCTTTGAACTTGGCACGCGTCACACTCTTTCACTGCGCGACGTTTGAATACTCTTCCCAAAATCGAAAATATTTTACAGTAAAAATATTTTTTTCCTAACAATTAATTTCACCAAACTGTAGAATATTTGTTTATTTTATTCATTAATTGTAATTTTAATAATAAGTGCTCATTACAATGCATTCCACTGACATGTCGTGAAATATTTTGCTGCTAGGGTGTTCAAAGATAGATATACCCCCTTATTTTCAATTACTTTTCTATTTCTTGCATACGTTCTCTCATGAAAAAAGTGAGAGAGTCCGACCCTCTCTATCTCTATCTGTCAAGCATTCGGCAACAATCATTTTCGACACGACGCATCGCCGAAAAAAAAGAATTTTGAAATGAAGTAAAAAAAAAAATGCGGCTAGTGTAACTAGAGGGTTTGTAGCCTTAAATTTAAATTATTGGGTTTAATTTGTTTTTTTTTTTTACACACAAAATTTTATATTTTTTTTTTGTGTTTTTTTGCACTAATTATATAATTTTTTTATTATTATTAATTTTTTTTTTATAATAATAAAAAAAATTATAATATATATAATACATTTTGTGCTTAATGGGGTGTAGTACTTTGTAAAAAGTTTTTCAGCTGATTCACACAATCAAGAGTTCGGCTCGCGTTTGCATTAAAATACGACTGACTTTGGCTCCTGGTAGCTATGGTTGGCCGGCACTGCTTAACATCGACATACGCAACAGTATTGGCTCGACATTTTCACAAAATATAAATAAAATAGAAATCCCGTCGACAAAAAAAAACAATTCGTACGCACACAACCTTCCAATCAAATGACAGCAACACAATGAAACTTTGGAGTCTCGAAAAGAGAGCGCCTTACCTGTCATATCACACAATTTATAGAATTCACAAAGCTTACCACTTTCCTACATTTAGTGGGTTAGTGGGTGAGCTTCCTAGTTTTGGAACTGTGATATTTTACATTTTGTTAATTTTCCTAACCCGCCCATACCACAGACAATGTTGAATAACTCCCACATCTTTTAAGATATCGAGTTTAAATTTATAACTCAAATTTATATTAGTAATAACTATAATCCCTAAAATGTACATCAAGATAGGATAATAAATAGCAAAGTTGCCCAAACTGGCAGGCATATATCACAATATCATTTAAACTTCGGTCGAGCCGAAATAGCTTCCCTCTATTTTTCGTTCTTATAATTATTTTTGAAAACAAATTCGGAATTATCAAATGAAACAGCTGTAACTGAAAATGCTAATGTTTACACAAAAATCTCCAGAGATACCAGGGACACACCCGTAACTAACACTCGACATAATGTGAATGCCTTACACGCAAAATATACAGGGTTGTCCATATTCGACGGACCCATCTGGCAACGCCATAACTTTTGACAGAGATGTCAGATCGCTTAATGACATACCGCGTTTGAAGCGTCAGTCCAAGATTTTTACCATGGAACAATACACGCCACGCGAGCGCTCTGAAATAGTTGAAATTTACATTCAACAGAACAAGTCAATTGTGAAAACTCAACGTGCTTTTAAAAAATTAAAAATTAAGCCCATTTCACATTGAATGGGACCGTAAATAGAAATTGTATTCGCACTGAAAATCCTCAGGAGATTCAAGAAGTGCTTCTTCATGACGAAAAAGTCACAGTTTGGTGCGGCGTTAGTGCGAAAACGGTCATTGGGCCGTTTTTCTTCCAAAATGAAAATGGCCATGCTGTTACCATCAACCAGGAGCGTTATCGCGACATGATCAATTTTGTGATGCCAATTATTCGTCGAAAGCGTATGAGGCAGTTCTGGTTTCAACAAGACGGCGCTCCACCGCACTCAAGTCGCATAACAATCGATTTTCTGAAGAAATTGTTTCCGGGCCGTTTGATGTCGAAAAGTGGTGATTTGGACTGGCCACCGCGTTCGCCCGATTTGACGCCGCCTGACTTCTTCTTGTGGGGATATTTGAAGTCAAAGGTTTACGTTAACAAGCCAAGGACCGTAGAAGAGCTCAAGGACAACATTCGTGAAGAAATAGCCGCTATTCCGGCCGAAATGTTGGCGAAATCGATGGAAAATGCTGCAAAAAAGGGCACAATACGCCATCAACGCCAGAGGCGGCTATTTTAGATATAATATTCAAAAATTGATGTAAACAAATCTACTTGGAAGAAATTAAATGATTAAGATTGCCACCGAACCTTTTAAGCTTTTTTTTTTCTTTCTTTTCTATTTATAGTTTGTTTCGGTTTTCTGGTTTTTTTTTTTTTTTTGTTTTTTTTTTTTTAATTTAAAGTGTTAATTTTTGGATAATTTGGCTTTCAAACAATCTAAAATGTACACTGTTTATGTTTTTTTCATAGACAAGTCATTGATTTTTTTTATTTCATCTATTCTATTAACCATTCTCTACAAAGCGTTTTTCCACAAAAGTAAGGTTGCGTCTAGCCTATGGACTTCGAGCCAAAGGAAGAAAAAATATATATTCAAAACAAGTTTAGGATACAAATTTTGTTTAAATTTTTAAAATGTATTCTCTTAAATCGCGGTCCATATAGAGATTTTATTTGGTGGGTGGCCCTGCCCATAATAGACAATTACCAAAATTATCATTACCATTTCCGCCTTGTTTCATTGACAGAATCATACAAGGTGCCTATGTACTGATGCACACAGAGTCGGACGTGCCATTGCAACTGTTTCCGGCCATTGAAAAATTGCTTGTGGATGGCTGTGAAACATTGACGGCTGTTCTGGGCATGACCGGTGTCATTTCCATGATTTGTCACTACATTGGTCGTGGTTTTCAATGGTATCTGCTGACCTATGACAATGATGAAGAGAAATCCCTGGGAACTGTCTCTGCTGTTCTGTTCTATATACTTGCTCTGCAAACTGGTCTTACCTCATTGTCGCCGGACAAGCGATTTGTGCGCTTGTGTCGTAATATGTGCCTTCTGGTTACCGCCTTGCTGCATTTCCTGCACAACATAGTCTCGCCCATACTGATGTCATTGAGTGCGGCCAGGAATCCGTCGCGTAAGCGTCATGTGCGTGCTTTGTCGGTGTGTGTCTACTTGGTACTGATGCCTCTGATTTTGCTCTACTACTTGTGGAATCAACATTCGCCTTCCACTTGGCTGCTGGCGGTAACCGCTTTCTCCATCGAAGTAATTGTTAAGGTGGGTTTTTGGGAGTCGTCGAAGTTTTAAGAAAGGATATTTTAAATATACTCTCCGTCCACAGGTGCTCGTCTCTTTGGCCACTTATGCGCTCTTTCTGCTGGATGCCCGTCGTCAGTTCTTCTGGGAGAAGCTAGATGATTATCTGTACTATGTGCGTGCCTTTGGTAATTCGGTGGAGTTCTGTTTTGGCATCTTGCTTTTCATTAACGGAGCTTGGATTTTGATCTTCGAATCCGGTAAGTTTTGCGCGGTGTCGTCTGTCCAAAAGTTACATCAGCACATGGGCCGTCATCATCATAAGCCCAACCATATCCTGGCAGCCTCATCTTGCCCAGCTTTTTTGTTCTATGTGTGCATGTAATATTATTATTTGGTTGATTTTCGTGTACCGATAACTATAACTTGATAGCCCAAAATGCTACAGGCGGCGCCATCAGGGCGATCATGATGTGCATCCATGCGTATTTCAATATCTGGTGCGAGGCACGTGCCGGCTGGTCGGTGTTCATGAAACGGCGTTCGGCCGTCCACAAGATCTCAGCTTTGCCCGAGGCAACTCCCGCCCAATTGCAGGCGTTTGATGATGTCTGTGCCATTTGTTATCAGGTGAGTAGGCGGAGATATCATGAGAGGATCATTTACTTAACTTTCAACTATTTCTTTTTTGTAGGAAATGTACTCGGCCAAGATAACGCGTTGCCGTCACTTCTTCCATGGCGTTTGCTTGCGCAAATGGCTTTATGTGCAGGATCGCTGTCCCCTGTGTCATGAAATAATGATGTACACAGATAAGGCAGAGGATAATGCCCAGGAAGTCGAACCGGCGGCTGCTGGGCAAGCCGATCAGCCACTGCGTCTGTATCCACGCGATGTAAGTAGCTGAAAGTTCAAGAAACAGAACAAAATGCTGGATTTATCTGATTTATTGCTAGTAACCCGTCGCGACTTTTCGCGTTCAAGATTTTAAGAAATTTTTGTTATTTGTGACAGCTTCGAGTTCCCGTCTCCTTCTAAAGACCAAACCAAAGTTTTTAGGCTCGAAAATTCCGAATTATATGTTAACATACTTTCCCGCACAATATTTTTTCTAGCGATATTATATGAAAACTGTGCATTTCAGAGCAGCATCAGCACTCTTAAATTATAATTAATTAAACTCTTACCCCTTGCCCCCGCCTCCCATTTACAAACCTCTCCACACTTTCACGTTCCCCCTCCCCTTTCAACATGTCATTTCGTTCTGTGTTTACTCCCTGTCTTTCTCTCTCTATTGTTAATTGCCTTTTGTTTTCTAGCATATGTAGTCTCATAGCAATAGTGGTTAAAAACACTATATTTGATAGAATTTGCATAGGAAAACAATGCAATTAAACTAATGTAAGCTAATCTTACATTTACTAATAACCCAATTGGATATATTCGGTTTCACGGCCGTGCTAGCGCGATTTTTCTCATTTTGACATTAAATTTGCGTAATTTTTTGGAAAAAAGTGACTATAGATTACATGTACTTTCGCTATCTAAAATCTTTCTGTTGGTACAAAGGGCTATACAAGAATGCATAAGAAACCATGAGAAACTATGCCAATGCAATTAACTGTAAGTTTTTGCTACGCATTAAAGCAGAAACCACATAAATATGATGATGGAAAAAATGTCACGTTCGACATGTCACTTATCGACAGAGATAAATATTTATTTACAAAAAATGTGCTCAATATTTTTAAATCAAATAATATACATTTCAAAGAACTATTCATTCATAAGATATTAAGATTATTTGGGCTTAACTATTGTGTTAGGTTTCGCTAAAATTTGTCTTTATATAGCTGCTCCCGAAAACCACTTCTGTTTTTGTCACGTTCGAATAGCTTTTGTCATTATTTTGGAAACCGAATTTCACTTGATATACACTTTAACACTAATTAAAGTGCTTGCTAAGAGCTATATTATACAGTAAAAAACGAATTAAAAATTCGATTTAATTTGACTTTTTTTCATTTTCAATTTGTACGACGGTCAGGGTTCGACAGAATGGAAATGCCCATATGTATGTACATTCTACATGAGTTTGAGTTTGGTTCTCTCGTGGTAACTCTCTCTGAGCTCCAAAGATCAGTTACTTTTATTTGACTACATAAGTATGTACATTTTTTGGCTTCTAGATTTGTGAAATTTTAACTACTTTGTTGTGAAATACGGTCATTCGCTATTTTATTTTTTTGTTTGTTTTTATGAAAAAAAAAAAAACACATACACGTACACAGCACGCTCTCACTTTCTCTCGCGCGGTCTTAGCAGAACATTCTAGCCCACAACACCTTCTTTTGGCGTTTTCTCCTAATTAGCGGTGAAATTTTCCAAATTTTCTTTGTTAGTGCGATCCTGCATAGCTAAACGAAGGTCTATGTCAAATCTCACATTTGTGCTTACCACAATATTCAAGAAAGAACATTTTCAATATCTCCTACTGAGCAATAACCTTGCAATCTTCAAGCGTCAAGACCTTCTCTTTAAATATCAAAATATCGAATTTATGACGAGGCAGATTAAGACAGCTGACGAACCTTTTTAAATTCTGTACCAAAGGTACACAGAGTATATTTAGTTGGTGCAAATGTATGTAAAAGCCAGAAGGAAGCATCTCCGACTCCATAAAGCATATATATCCTGATCAGCATCAACAGCATAGTTATCGATTCTTTGGTTCTTTCCCGAAAGAGTTATGTTTTAATGCTTCAGTATCTTTGGGTATTAAAGGTTCAATTAATTGCGACCCACCGGATTGTGCTTTTTCTGTTGCTCGAACGAAGTCAGTTGAATAGCTCGACAGCTAGCGTCACAATTTCCGGTAGTGGCACTTTTTTTTTTGAATTTGAGCGCATGACATTTGGGACATATTTTGTCTATAGCATCAATCAGGACTTCCGGATGAGCGGAATATTCGATATCTGGCTCATAATCGAAGCCGTGACGAAGGAACGAAGCAAATGTACTTGTTGGCGTTGTCGGTCAATTGTTCTGCGTGTGTTAACATCTGTCCGACGCGCTTTTCTCTGCTCCAATTGTTGTTGTTGACTTCGGAAATTTCATGCCTTTTGTGATTGAGAAGAACGCAGTTGCGACTTTTTGACACGAGTAATTTCATTTATTTCATGTTTTTGTTGATCTTTTCTTGCTGCCCTAAAATTTCGCTAGTGTTTTGCTGCATTCGTTTGACGGGCCAAATAGCAACTCCTACACACTGATAGGCCAAATTGAAAAGATTGATGAAAAACGATATTGCGATAACTATAAAAATTTTCACAATAATAAAACTCAGAGTGACACAGATTTGCTGAGAAAGTTTGTTACGCGAGATTTCTGTACATATATATATTCGCCTTCACTATCAGCTTTAGTATTTGATCTGCATTCCTCATTAAGTTTCACTTGAACAGTAATGGATGACACAAGTACTTTTTGTTCAGAGATTAGAAATCAATTAAAATGAGCGTCCAAGAATATAGGATACAATATTTACACTCCGAACCGAAACTTTACCATTACAATGTTTGGGTACACAACAAATTTAAAATATCGGTTTCGGTTTGGGTTCTGAGTTTAAATCGGTTCTTTTTTGTATGCGGTTCCGGTTTGACTTTCTGATTGAAATACCTTGAAGCACTTTCGCCAAATTTCTGGATCCTATATATGAGAACGATATTTTTTGGCCCATATGGTCAGTTTTCAATAACTGAAACAGCCAAGACGATGCAAGCCATTGTCATTTTAATTGTGGCTTAGCATTTTAATGAGGTGTGTAAGATTCGGCTCGGTTCAGAGCCAGTTAGCATTCCTAGTTTTAAGTGTCCAAAATAGGTTTTTGGAGAAATACAGCACGGTCGGATTATTTTATCTTTTGGCTTTAGCTTACCCATATCCCAAATATCCCGTCTAGAAAAATGTCTGTACTGGCCTAACTACTAATTCTTTTCTCTTACCCCTTTAGGATGGGAACAATGCAGTGCCGCCTCGACGTTCTCCTGAACGTGGTGTCCCAGCTGCGACAGAGATTCCAAACGCCGCTGCGTCCACCTCCAGTGCTGCAGCTGTAATTGGTGCCGAAACAGCAGCAGCTATCGTTGAGGCATCAGCCATAGCAGCAGAAGCCAGAGTAACGGCTGCCGCTGCCCCTGTATCCAGTAGCAGTAGCAGTAATTACAGTAATTTAACAACTTCCGGACAACCGCCGCCACCCACAGCCACCTCGGCTGCGGCTGTGGCTACTGCGGCGGCTAGCAATACGACGCACATCTTTCGGATGTCACAGGACCAGCAGTGAGCGGTGATCCTTTACGTCATAACTAATCACATGTCAAAGTTCTATGTGTTAGTGTACTTATGTAAAAAATGCGAATCTGTCGAGCAAAGCAGCGAGGAGCACCTTTTCCTAAACACACACACACTCACACTCACACTTGATCCTCACCCACACACACACTCACACTTGATCCTCACCCACAGCCATGCTTATTTAAATTATATACCATGCATATAATAGCGCGCTGAACGAATCGAGAATTCAACCAGAGATCCTAGGTACGATAAGTTTATGGTAAAAAGTTGAACCCCAAAAAAATGTTGAAAAATGTTAGACCTAAGTTTGCAAAGGAAACAGAAAACTGTATAAAAAAATCAACATAGAAAAAAATGTATGTGGTGAAGTCTGAAAATGATTTAATCAAGTTACCAAGTAAAACTACCAGAAAAACAAACGAGAGTAAAAACCCTATGTTATATAATTTTGTAATGTAAAAAAAAAACTTAAATTAGCAAATTTTTGTTTATTTTCTTTTAAATTTACCTATAAATGTTTATTTAGACTTAATTTAAACAAACGAAAGAAGCGGAAAAATACAGAAAAAAACCATCTAAATATAAGCTGAAAAACAAACAAATTTCAGAGCATTTTGACTAGAAAAAAACCAGGGGGGGTTGTGGAAGAGCACGTCAAGCTTCATAATTTCTTATGGTAAGTTCCTGAAATCAAATTTTTATGTTCTATTTTTACAATTGATTCCTTTTTTTATTTTAAAGAAAGTAAAAAAAAATTATTTTTGATTTGTACAAAAAAATGTTAAAGAATTGTAACCAGGGACCGAAATTAACAGTTATGAAAAAAATAAAAATTACTGTTTAAAATTATTGTCCCGATTAAATAGAGGGCATCAGACTTCATAATTTTGAATGGCAAGTCCACTAAAGCAATCAATTTTTATTTGCAATTTTTTCCCAAATTGTTATCGTATAATTTAAAA